>CBVK0105244364.1:0-10499 GCA_900067695.1 Picea abies | reverse complement strand
GTAGCCTGTGTACATGGTGCGAGGAACATCCCGGCCATGATAAACCTAATAGAGGCATCCAGGGGGGTTGGAAAGCATGCCCTGCGCCTCTACATTATGCACATGGTGGAGCTGTCCGAAAGGTCTTCTGCCATCATGATGGTTCATAAGGCAAGGAAAAATGGTCGCCCGTTTTGGAACCGCAACCGATCACAACAAGATCAGATTGTGGTTGCATTCGAGGCGTACGGAAAGCTGAGCAAAGTGACAGTCAAACCCATGATTGCAATCTCTCAATTTCAGGACATGCATGAGGATATTTGCAATATTGCGGACCAGAAACGGGCCGCCATGATCATCCTCCCATTCCATAAATACCCGCGTTTTGATGGTGTCCTTGAGTCTGTGAACCTGGGATTCAGGACGGTGAACCAGAAGATGTTGAAGAACTCACCATGCTCAGTCGGCATCCTGGTGGACAGGGGCCTCGGGGGTCATTCCCAGTTGCCGCCTTCCAATGTAGACCATAACATTGCTGTCCTCTTCTTCGGAGGCCCTGTAAATTCATGAACTAATTTCCTTGTCCACCTCTTGGAAAGATTAAGTTTGAACCGTTTAGGGAGATGTTTGCTGTCCTCTTCTTTGGAGACCCAGATGACCGCGAGGCTCTGGTGTTTGGAAGAAGAATGGCAGAGCATCCAGGCATTGTGCTCACAGTCATAAGGTTCCTGCCTGGTACAGAATTCAACGACACTGCCATCAACCTCACTCCACTGCCTGCCCATGAGCAGGAGACACAACTACAAGTCTACAAGTTTTCCACTGCAGAAATGAACAGAGAACAGGAGAAGAAACTGGACGAAGATGCCTTGGCCCCTATTAAGGGTAACAAGTGTTTGCCAACCCCTATACCATCTGATGGTGGTGATGCGGGAAAAGCCATTGTGTATGAAGAGCAGGTGATCAGTAACACAGTGAATTCAGTTCTGGCAACTGCGAAGAACAACAAGTACGACCTGTTTTTGGTGGGACGGGGGCGTTTGCCATCCCCGCTAGTGGCAGACTTGGCGGATAGGACTGCGGACTGTCCAGAACTAGGTCCAATTGGGGATTTGCTGGCCTCATCAATTGTTCCAATCAGTGCATCAGTATTGGTGATCCAGCAACATGATGTTATTCATACCGATGAAGTGCCCTTCTCAAAAAACGTCGACTCCATATAACAAGGTATGAGCGCGTAGGCTTGATAACCTTCAGTTCAGTTCACCTTCCTGGCTATTTCCATACAGATAACAGTGTCTCGAAAAATACTCCCACTTTATTATTTTCAATTGGTCTTTAGAATATCCCGGTGGATAGATCTCTAGGATCGCGTCTTAAAAGGATCACAGACTTCCTGTCTAACATAATTAAACAGAAAGACTGTTTTATTTCTTAGCAGATCATAATGTAACTAATCGTTCTGCTAACAACTGACTAATAACTGGGGCGCAACCCTACTAATTACTAGACATGAAATTACCAGCTTGTTCCCTATCTGTTAGTTTACTTGGCAGAGGTGTCTGCTTGATTATACGAAACGGTCTGGCTGACTAGGCCGTTGTATTCATACCATAAGATGAGCTTGTGATGAAATGGGATGGAATGACAAACGTCTTTGTACAAGGAATGTCTTCTTATGAATTAATAAATTAATAACGTGATAGCCCCTAAGCTATGCTACACAAGAGGGTATATAAGTAGAGGTACTGCTCTGATGTATAGCTCTCTTAGTATGGAATGCACATGGTGTCCACTGTCCGCTTATGATATATAGTAAGCCTACTTTGCAGGTCCCATGTTAGCTGTTGACTTCAAGGATCATACTGGGAAAAGGATGTGCTATACTGAAGGATCTACTGGCGACAATGGGCTTTTCAGTATCCTTGTTAAGGGTGAATATGAGCACCAATTCTGTGAAACATATACATTCAGCAGTCCTGCATCATGCAACATTCCCACCGACAGCAATCGAGGTCCAGTCTTTTTAACCCACATCAAGGGTATTAATTCTGATGACATTAAGAACAGTCATTCTTACCTAACTTAGAAAGCTCTTGCTGCTTGTCAGGCAGTGATGGAAGAATATTATACATATTCTGATTTAATTTTGTAATATCTGAATATATTTTCTTCTTGCTCTCGATTCTAAGATTTTCATCCTATGTACTTGCTGGCATTATACATATTCTGATTCAATTTTGTAATATCTGAATATATTTTCTTCTTGCTCTTCTAAGATTTTCATCCTATGTACTTGCTGGCATTTTGCTGAGTTTATGCTCCCCATTTCTCTTGGATTCTCTTACCAGACAATCGGTGCTATCAGTGAATATAGATATAGAGATGGTATTATTTAGTTGAAGTATTCATACATTGTGATGGCATGCATGAATACATGGGTCAGTTTGTGGTTAAGACTTCAAAAGTTTGGAATAATACAATTTCAGATAGTATGCACATGTTGTCTGTGTTGACAAAGGGAATGCCAAACGTGCAACTTTGGTTTAAATTACTTGCCTATTTTTGGATGGATGTTTTTTCGGGTACCATTACTTCAAAAGAATAGACGGATAGGTAGATAGTTGACATGTTCTTAAGATGGATAACACACAAAGTATACATTTCGATTTATGAATTATACTACTGCATAATGCCTCCATGTCCAATACTAATGTCAAGAGAGCTTGTATGCATTGTAACTAATGGTGTTTATTTTTTAACGATAGTCCGTGTGAGCAAATCTATGCATTTGCAATCACCTAAGTTATAATTCATTGATGTGGGAAAGAAGGTAAATGTGTGGGCATCATCTCTACTGTGATTTTAATTGATCTTTGCCCCTCTATTATGCTGTAAGTTCTTTTAGGATTAAATGCTAATATTGTTTAGTTAATTCATGTTTGGGTATTGATCTTGTGATTAAAGACACAACTGTGGCAAACCTCACAGAGTAGAAATATTTTATTTTTTTCTGTATCAGCATGTCATTACATAAAATTATTAATATTCTCAAATGACCAAAAAGTCTGTCAATGGGACTTATGAAGTACACTCAGTGATAGCAGCAATGTTTTAAAACTCGGAGTCCTTTGATGGTCAACTCGGACTTGGACTCGGTCGATGGTCACTTTTGAAGATTATTCAATCGTACACCAACCAACCCAAGTTGTGTCTCATTAAGTCCCCCCTCTATTTGTTTATTAGGTTTACTTTCATTTTGTTGTCACTTTGCTTGTTTGTCTTTTTTCTTCATAACGAAGGACTTTGGTGAAAAGGGAACATGGAAGCATCTCATTTTTTAAGATGTTCCTTACTACCTCTCATTGTGTCCTCCCCAAAAGGGGGGCGTGGGAAAATTTCCCTTTGGAGTACCCACGTATCGGGAGCGTGGGGAGCGTGTTCCCTACTCTCATAAACATGTCCTGTGTAACACTGATATATAGTTCTGTGAAAAGTAATTAAGATATGCATTATTGCTCATTCAATTTCCTTTTTATTAATTTCTGAACAGATTTATTGCGTTGATGCATATAGAATCCCATTTGATGCTGTCTTCACATTATTCCCATTTGTTATATATATAGTAGAGTTACTGCTCTTATGAATGGATTTCTCTTAGTACAAAATGCACATGGTACCCAATGTCTGCCTCTGATATATAGCTAAGTAATCCTGCATTTCAAGATGCCAAGTGAGCTGTTGAGTGCAAGGATTATAATTGGAAGATGTTCTATACATTATACGGAAGGATCAACCTTCAATCAGACTTGATCAACACGTGTTTTACTCACCAGACTTGTTAGAGTCTATGCCATCTTGGCCAGTGTTATTAATGCACGCCTACATTTTGACAAAACATACATGCAAAAATTTCTTCCTATGGAATCCCATGATAACTGTTTATGTAGGGAATGGATAGGCATGCAGACCAAGTTCACATTTAGCTTTGTCATCAAGAATTTCTTGGGGTTATCAGCTCTGCCAGAGTGCATCGAAATTTATGATGATATAACTAGAATTGGGTTTGAATTTGATGCAGTTATGGGGGGTTGGGACTTCCCTTGTAGCCATGTATCATGTATGTAAGTGTGGAGATATAAAGCTTGCATACAATTTGTTTGACAAAATGCCTGAAAGAAATGTGGTCTCATGGAGTGCAATGCTTTCTGGTTATCTCCGGAATGGAGATGCCAGTGAAGCCTTGGCAGTCATGAAATGCAACCACAACCCAGTTTCTGAGCAGTCTCGTAGATGTGTTAATTTGTACTATCTGCTACAAGGCAAGCAGTTTCATGTTTACATTATTAGGCAAGGTGTGTGCACTACTGTCATTGACATGTATGCGAATTTGACAACATAGATGTGAATTTGGTTTCATACACTACAAGGATTGCAGGTTATATGCAAAGTCTGGTAGTTTAGAGATTGCACATGAATTATTTGACAAAATGCTTAAAAGAGATGCGGCTTCATGATTGTTGATAGGCATGTTATTATTATTTGGTGGATTGACCATGACCTTAAAAATAGATTATTAATATTATTATTATTATTACGAGGATGCATACCATTTCTACCATTTCAAGACGTTCATGATTGCTGATAGGCATGTTATTATTATTTGGTGTGCTGGATTGACCATAACCTTAAAAATAGATTATTAATATTATTATTATTATTACGAGGATGCATACCATTTCTACCATTTCAAGACGGATTATGTTCCTGTAGTGATTAATGGCAATAAATTGAATTTTCGAAAAAAGACAATAAAAAAAACATTTGTGCTCAGTAACTCAGTAACTTACGTATATTACTTGCATTGCGCTGACAATGGCAATACAGAATATGATGTCGATCAACTCAGAAAAGATGAATCATTGGCTAAAAGGAGAAGGGCATCACAAGAAGGTAAGCTTAAGTGATGATTCACATAGAGCGTGGGCTCTTAATGATTGGACATTGTGGTATGTTCATATTCTTGTTCTACAATTTCCAAACCAAAACCAAACGGATGATGAGGCCTTGATGAAGCATGAACATCATGCACCCCTAGAATTCCTGTTCGGAACATTGAAGTGATAGGGTTTGGACATGGAACCAGGATCGAAACCTGGCTCTGATATCACTGGGGTGTAGGCTATCCATCTTCTATCTTATTATTTTCTGTACTTGGTTCTATAAGCTGGAAACTGCCCTCGTTAACTTTTGATTTGCTCTTATCATATATTTCATACCATCTTTTTGGTGGCTTTTGTGTGCAAACTCGTCCTCATGTCTCTCATATACATCACAAATCTAATTTATAGATTTCATCTTCTGAACCAAATTCCTCTACTTATGTAGAGATGTATTCCCATCAGAAGATTTCGAAGAATCATGAGAATATATATCTATAAAGGTTGAAGAATTTCGCTCAGAAGATGAAATCAATGAATTAGATTATTATGATGTATATTAGACATAAGGCCAAGTTTGCACAAAGAAGCCACCAAAAAGATTGAAATGAAGAATAATATGATAAAGCAAATCAAATTATGATAAATAAGAAGATGAAATCAATGAATTAGATTACTATGATTATTATGATGAATATGTTACATAAGGTTAAATTTGCACAAAAAAGCCACCAAAAAGATGAAAGGAAGAATAATATGATAAAGGCAAATCAAATTATGATGAATATGAAACATAAGGCCGAGATTGCACAAAGAAGCGATGATTACTATGATGAATATGTTACATAAGGTCAAGGTTGCACAAAGAAGCCACCAAAAAGATGAAAGGAAGAATAATATGATAAAGACAAATCAAATTATGATGACTATGAAACATAAGGTCGAGTTTGCACAAAGAAGCAACTAAAAAGATGGAATGAAGAATAATATGATAAAGGGAAATCAAAAGTCGAAGAGGGCAGCTTCCAACTTATAAAATCAAGAATAATATGATAAAGGGAAATCAAAAGTAAAAAAGACAGCTTCTAATTTATAAAATCAAGAATAATATAATAAAGGGAAATCAAAAGTCAAAGAGGGCAGCTTCCAACTTATAAAATTAAGTACAAAATAATAAAATAGAAGATGGGGAACCTATACCCAAGTAGTATTAGAGCCAAAATAGAAGATAAAAACCAAAAGGTGGTATTAGAATCAAAATAGAAGATAAAAACCAAAAGAGCACAATCATTGTTTGAACCTAGCAATGTAATTTATGTTGTTGGGAAATTTCCATATAGAATCGGTGCTTCAAAAAAGGGTTCCATATTCTTTGACATAGGTTTGCACCTATGACATGGTCTATGAAAGTATTGTTCTGTCATGACATAAGAATAAGTTACACACCAATATTGATACAATTCAAGGGTTCCATATTCTTTGACATAGGTTGCACCTATGACATGGTCTATGAAAGTATTGTTCTATCACGACATAAGAATAAGTTACACACCAATATTAATACAATTCAAGGGTTCCATATTCTTTGACATAGGTTGCACCTATGACATGGTCTATGAAAGTATTGTTCTGTCATAACATAAGAATAAGTTACACACCAATATTGATACTATTGATATTGTAGGATAGAGATCTTGTTTTTATACTTGTGAACTACCTATAAAATTGGGATTATGTATTTATACAAACTTCTTTATAGTCTCAAGTGCAATAATTAAACAAGCTATATCCTTGGGCAGTAGTTCAATGTACAGTTTCCCCACATCTCAATCAATTTTGTTGATTGCTCATTGTATATAAGTCATTTTAGTGGATTCATCAATTATATTCTTATGGTCCACTAGATTCCAAAATTCAGATTAGAGTTAAAAATTGTTGAACACGATCCTCAGCCTACTGATGAAGTGTTAACAAATTTGTAGAAGAGATCATTGAAGAAGTTGAAGAAGATCATCATGATCTAGATGAAATTTCTTCTCATTATGGATAGTTAGCCTTAAATAAACTAGCTAGAAAATAAAAGTTTAAAGACATACAATCCAACGGGTGGTCATGTAGAGAAGCAAAGTACAAGTTACAAAGGGAAATCACTAAAAAAGAATTTGAAGAATGTTGAAATCTAAATCCTTAGGCTTTTGGGACAATGCAAAACATGAATATAAAATCAAGACATTCCCTGGAGTAAAGGCTTATGAGAAGGCAATTCCTATCTAACCATTTGAGGAAAGACATGGAGGAAGCCATATCAAATTTGTTAGATTACAAATTAATTCTACATTCAACATCGAAGTTCTATTACTATGCATTTATGGTGAATAAACACAATGAACAAAAAGGAGAAAAAAGAGAGAGAATGGTAATTATTTACATCCCACTTAATGAAATCACCCTAAAATTCAAATACCTAATGTTGCATAAGGATACATTGCTTACACATTTGATAGTTAGCAAAATATATAGTAAGTTTATTGCAACAATGGTTTTTATTTGATCCAGGTAAATATTGATGGACACCCACCTCTTCCACTAACTTAACAGTTCTCTATCTTCTTAGTAGTTTTTCTACGATTTTTTGGGTCCCAAATTTTAGGGTCATTTTGAGGCCCTAAACGATGTTTTTTAGACATTCGGGGGGTCAGGGATTGCCATGGAAAACCCTGGTCCCAACCAAAAGTTGTAATCATTGAATAGTTCTTTTCAACAAGCTATCATGCGCCCCAAATAGAGATTGTATGAAAAAGTTGTTCCCCTAGGAAGTTGACGTATCAACTAACCACCCTGGGGCCCATAATACTTTTGGTGTTTCATTTTCCAAGGTTAGAGTTGTGATGTTTAGGGTTTTGCTCTCTTTATCTTTTAGGATTTATGATAAAAGGTCATTTTCAACCTATTTGTAATCATCTTTTTGCAAATGAATGTATCCAACATTTCTTTCTCTTCAGAGATAAGCTACCACCATTCTAGCCAGTTTGTGTTCTATAGTATTCTACTTTTTTATTCATTAATATAAGTTGGGGGTTGTACTCTATGCTATATTTATGTTTTTGTTCCATTTATCTCTCAATATAATCCAGATCAATGGTATCAAAACAATTTTTCCTTGTTATTTCTCGGTGCATTTCTCTGACGAGGTCGGGGTATAAAGAGTTGGGTCTCGAGCTAGTTTCACTTGGGGATGACCACTCTTACTGGCCCAAGCAACCTCCCATGGTGAAAGAAAAGAGAGATTATAGAGTAGGAGATCCTTTCAAGATGTTTCCTGAGGAATCCCTCACGTGACAAAGGAACGAGGTGATGGAAAAATTTGCCCAAATCTTTTGACAACTACAGACAATGGACAAGGCACCCTCAACAAGCAACTATTTCGGAGGTGAGACACCCTTCAAGGTACAAGTTAACTTGGACATCCCTTTATTTGAAGGCCAGATAGATGCAAATGCTTTGTAGAAATGGTTAAATATGTTAGAGGGTTATTACTATGTTCAAAAAATTTTCTGACACCGAAAAGATCACCTTCACGCTCCTTAAAGCCCTTCCCCATGTCAAATATTGGTGGGAAAGTTATTGGGAGAGACACAACATAGACGAGTCTATGACATTGATGAGAGGACCCACTTCGACGACCTTTGTTGATACCCTTAAGGAGGATTTCTACCATGTTGGAAACTATGATGACTAGTACACGAGATGGATGACTCAGTTTCAGGAGAGAGGCCAGATGGTGCCATAATACACCAACATCTTCCAAACCTTGTGCTAAAAGTTGAGTATCAAAAACTCCGAGAGAACTTGGTTTTGAAGTACCACAATGGCCTACACATGTACATCCAAATAGAGATGGATTTCTTGGACATATCCTCACTGGGAGCCACTTATTGATATGCTATCAAAATTGAGCAGAAATTTAAGCAGTGAAATAAGTGGGAGTTTGGGTCTACAAATCCACAACAATAGAAGTATGGTAAAGGCATACCTAACTCAAAAAACAAGGGATAGAGCAAGGAAATCCAACCTCAAGACAACTAGTTCAAGCCACAGGAAAAGAAGGGTGATAGGAAGATGAAGGACACTGGAAAGTGATGTGAGTTCAACAAAATCCCATGGCACAACACTGATGAATGTCGCTCGAAATAGTCATTGTTGGTCGAGCTTAAAGAAAATGAGTCGGACCCTGACTCAAACTCTGATTTAGAATAGGGAAAGAGGATCGTCAATGCAGAACCTAGTGCTACCATCACAACTGCAAAGATCCAACCAGACAAATTAGAGGAGTTTGAGGAGGGGGAGCACCTCTTCCATTCACAAAAGTGGGTGAAGGGGACCCCACTACATTTTATTGTTGACAGTTGGAGCTAGAAGAACCTAATATTAGCCAAGGTCATCAAGAGACTAAAGTTGTCAAAAATGCCACACCCTCAACCATACACTATCATTTGGTTGAGCCAGGGACCTTTGTGCTAGCCAACATTGTTGCATGTCCTATGGAATTGAGCCCTTTAAAGATGAGGTATTGTGTGATGTTTCCCCCTCGAAGTTTGTGATGTTCTTTTAGGATAACCTTGTATGTGGAAATGTCATGTTGTTTATGAGTCCTGACCCTGTAGTGTCATTATTACTTTGAGAGGTCAACCCTATAGGGTATCGGTGTAACACCATGTTTGTCCCCATGACTATAATTATGCTAAGACTTCATGTATTATTATTAATGAATCATGTAATTATGTTTATGATTAATGAAAACACCAGACAAATGACATAGAAGGAAGCCTTGAGTGTTGGCCATGATACCACGAGTGGGACTGGTGAGGTGAAGCTAAGATGTTTTAATGAAGAAATTAGGAAGCTCGCCAACAATCCAACCAATACTTACAAAACTTGAGTGCATAACCTATCCAACATACCTAGATTGTCTTGAACCACATAACCTATTAATGGTGATCAAGTTGGAAAGTTGAGCAGTTATAACTACTAACTGATTTGGTACTTGGAAGAGTGAAGGGTCCACTGTGACCTCAGCTATAAGGACGCATAATATTTTCCCCTCCGATTCGGGAGCCTGACACCATGGGCTTGCTTCTGACAGAAGTCATCAGGGATCTTGAGGGAAAAGAGAACGTTCCAACATTGAAGAAGGAATAGGGAGGAAGAGGGAAAATGAACATAAGGACGCACATATGAGAACACAAGCCACCATATAGGAAAAGAATCGAGAGTCTGCAGATGCGCAGAGACTAAACTCACATAGAAGAACAAAGAGCTAATACCCATAGAGAGGAGTCACAGACTCAAAATTAGATGGTGCATATGAGTAGAGGAATACACACATACGACTATGAGAAATAGAGAAGATATATAAAGTTTTTTTTTGAAGAAAATAGAAATTTTTCTCAAGAGTTGAATGGTCACCTTGGAACAAAGAAGACCCGTATCCAGACTGGAGCGACAGAGGACTGCGACTTGGTGCCTACTGGAAATAAATTGACACGAGTAAGGAGAGGTCGTTGAGGGACTGTGTAGCAG
>CBVK0105244352.1:0-10842 GCA_900067695.1 Picea abies | reverse complement strand
TTTATGATAAGGAAGTTTTTGATAGGTTTTCTTCCCCTAGAGGGTTTCCCGGGATAAATGTTGTGTCTCTTATGAATGTGTATTTCTCAATGATATTGCTCTTATGATGCTCTTATCTATTGAAATGCAAAGAACTATAATAATGGCATAAACATTAACAACACCAAGGATGTTATAGAACTATAAAACACTAGTGTGAAATAATGCATATGCATTATAAAATGCATGTGTTATATCACTAGTGTGAAATAACACATATGCATTATATTGTTATTATGAAATAATGCATAAACGTTATATCACTAGTGAACAATGACATGTATCCATTATGTTTCTCATAGAAGAAAAAATATGTATAGGGATACTTCATTTTCTCATTCCAATGCATAAGTGGGGAAGAAAACTCGGGAGAAAAAATGAAAATGTGGTTTGGACAACACCACCCCTCAATGAAATGACCATCCAATTGTGCATGGAGCCTTCACAATCGACGAGCATTGCACAATTATCTCTAGTGAGAAACATTATTGAGGTAGGGTTTTTTTCTTTTTCTTCTTAAAATCATTTTTTTTCCTATCATTACTAGAATAAATTATCGAGTTTAATAAAAATATTCTATGTTTCAAAAACACAAATTTTGTTTTGTTTCAAAGGGATCCTCAAAATCCAAACCTTGAGAATCATAAATTTATTAAAAATAGAAACCTCCAAAACCTTCATCTTAGAAATGAAAACCAAAACCGTCAAATATGAGAGGTAGAGATGGAAAACCAAGAGGCTCAAATTTATAATAATCCTCAAGATATTCATGTTGGAATATTGGTATAATCAACATCTTTGAGATGCCTAAGGTCTATATTTAGAGAGAGGGACCATTTCCATCACTCGCTTGGCCAAACACTTGAATCTATCATTAAAAAAATTGTCAATTCTCAAAGCCTTTATACAAGATTACTTTTTATAGCAAGATGAAAAGGTTTTCTTATGTGATGGTCTTAGTTATAAAGATCTAAACAAAATTAAAAATAACAAAATACATGATGTTTCTCATTTATGATACCCTAGCACCAACTTGAATCCTGAGACAAGTAAACCACATATTTCCAAAAATTGGTGCATAGAACCAAATAGCAAGGTTAATTGGATGGATCTATGGTACATGGTGTTTGATGAAGACCCCCATGATGAAATAGAAATGCCATTGTAGTATCTTAGGAAATTGTATGTCAAATTTATCCTACATAAACATGTCAACTATTTCGATATTTTTCAGTTCAATGGGGTTGCACGAGTAATGCCCCGAGACAGACATAATCTTAGGGTTTACCCAAAAAATGTTTTTTTCCCTCCCTAAAATCATCATTGTTTAATATTCCTACATCCATCTTGCTCGATAACACACAATGCACATTACTGCAATTATTCCACACATTGATCTACCATGGAACATTTTTTAAGAGTCGTGAGGCCAAGGGCACATCCAAGGGGATAATATAGGACTAATCATGGTAGGGGGGATTCATTTAGTACTTCACATGGTAAGAAGGACTCCCATAGTGGTGCTCAGGGTAGGGAGGAGTCACCCAAACACTACTCATGGAAAAGAGGAGTTATCTTCTAGTTCCACATAGGTTAGGGATACATATAATCATCCTCCCACATCCATACAAATCTTCTATTAGAAACTACTATGGGCATTCCTCTATTTTTTTTATGGATGGATTCATTTGATCCATATATCCATAAATATTTACATATTTTCTTAGATATATTTAACAATTCACATAGCTTTGTTTCACAAATATTTTTTAATTATCATTTTCATATTTTTTGTTTGTGTGCTTAGTTGGTATGAAATGATATCCCTCCAACACATAGATATCCCACTTCTAGATGGATTTAAATGTAGTGGCCAATGTTTCATGTCATTGTGGTTTTTCATTGATGTATATAATGATAATACTTGTTAATTTATTAAATGTGTTTTTCTATTTCTACAAGTGGAAAACAAAATATATATTTTTTAATATTTCTATGTGGCATTATAGTGAGCATGCCTTGGCATCCAAGGCTCTAGTAATTTTTTTAGACTGACCTAGGTGGATACTAGTGGCCACCCACATGTTCCAGTGATTCAAAATGGTTCCACATATTGGAAAGTCTACTACATTTTTTCACACCCTAACCTTCTAACATGTTTTTCAGCATTTCCCTTGCATTTTTGGCAATTGAAATAGGCCACAAAATCTTTGATTAGATGGCTTATCAAAAACATAGAGCATGGATTAATATTTATAATAGTCCAAGAAATTCCCTAAACAAAGTTTGTGTGCAAAATTTGCACCCTTGATAAGTTGACCTATCAACTATCCTCCTAGGGCCTCACATTCCTTTTGCCACATCATTTCCTAGGGGTAATGTTTTGGATTTGTTGTGTTGGCACCGACAACTTCCCTTTTTCTTGTTTCATTTGCTCAAAGAGTCAATTTTTCCTAAGAAATGGGGACCCTCCTTTTCATTTCTCAAGACCCTTTTATCTTTTCATGGAAGTGAATTTACCCTTATGATCATTGATTGATCCTTTCCAAACTTTTTCCTAAGTTTTTTTTTAAGTTTTCAAACTCACTGACTTGGTCTATATCGACAAAGAAAAAATTTCCCTCATTGATACACCTAGTGTTGGTGAGTTAATATTTTCCTCATTGATACATAGGAACACCTGACACTTAGAAAAATTTTGGTTTAATTCCTTTTTGTGTATCGGAACCGATAAAGTTTCGAATGTTGATACACCGGCACGCATCTCTTCTTCGTCATTGTCAATATGCATTTTCTTTGAAAAAAAATTTAAAAAAAACAACAAGACTGTGTGTATCAATGTCAATTAGTTTTCATTCATTGATACATCGACAACCCATCTCTCATCTACGCTGATATAAAGGATGGGCCCTCACCTTATGAAATTTTTTTGGAGTTTCTCATATATCTACGCTTGATCAATGATCAAGCACTGATACACCAATGAATTTTAACTACCCCACGCCAATGCATGAAAGGTTGTCCATTATCAAAACACTTGCAAGTGTATTGGTCGTGATTATAGAATCATCACCGATACACTAAAAAAATGTGTGCCTTTTCTATATCATTTTTGGTTCCCAGGAGGCACGCAAAGGTTATAAAATCCTGAGTTGCTCATCCCTATTTCACTATTGTTAGTTGAGATCCTAGGGAATGAGATAACTTGATCACATATGCAATCGACAAGAGAACATGCCTTCTCATCCATGTTTTTGCATCACTATCACAGGTAGGTTAGCTACACTCCTTCACACAATTATATTTTTTGTTTCGGTTACAATTCAACAGGAAAGGGTTTTAACCCTAAGACATGTTGTGCCACCCTCCTTCTAGCGCCAATTATGTTGACGCGAGAAAAAATCCCTTCAAAAAATAGGGGTACTCCCCGATACATGGTCTTAATTAGACTATGCATTATTTGGGTTAGGAGACCCATATGGATTCTAGCCCAGCTACCATTACGGGGTTGGGGGGATGGATGAATGGTTATGAATGCAATGGAGGATGAAAATGAAAAATAACTACTTGCATAAATAAAATCTATTCTACCCTATCCTAGATAGGAGCGACTATAGTAAAAAATGAGTAGTTGGAAATTCCACTAATCCCTATTGGGACTCCTTTCAAATAGTTGTTAAGAATCAACAAAGTTAAATAACACACACATACAAAGACACAACAAGATTAGTCTAAGCTACAAAATCACATGCATAAATTACTCATCATCTCAGGATAATTGATAAGAGAGAAAATACCAAACTATAGGAAAATTTATGTTCCCATAAGAAAAGTCTATAAACAAAACAATATTCTTACAATACATACAAACAACATAACATCCCACTGGAAATAGTTCACAACAAACTAGCCATAAACAATAGTATTTCTCTCTAGTAAAATCGGCCCTAAGCACTTCTCACTATTATTTCATAAAAAAATTCTTGAATTTACAATGGTTGAAGATCCCCTTCAAAATGGGTCGCTTCCTTTACTTATATTATTTTTAGTAACTGCCTATGGGGTTTTCTTGATTTATGCAAGAGGCAGTTACAAGTCTCTTTAGCTTCACCTCTCAAATATTTTCGACATGTGTTATAATAAGACAAAATTGATTATAGTTGCAAAAAATACAAAAATAGGAGGTGGTTCTGAATAGATTTGAATTGGTTGTTTTGTCTTTCTTTATTTTCCCCTATCTCTCAAGTAAGCTTCCCAAGCTTCATGTTTTCCTACGATGGCGATGACTCTAGAAAATAGATGTGTCTCCAAGGAAACTTTGTGAGTGGTTGAGTTTTGGAAGTGGGTTTTCATGTCTCTCGTCAAGTTGACCATGAAAGCTTGAACCATGTTATGTGTTTTGGTTGGATTGATGAGGTGCTCTTCCATCAAATCCATTGTTACTCTAGTTGCATCTTGAGCATCTACTTGCCTCTATTTCATGTTGATCTCGACTTATTCAAAACTCTATTCATCTGAAATTTTTCCCCAAGTGATTTGATCATAAGTAGGTGTCCTTTATCTGTTAGAATGTGTCCTACCTTGTGAAGTTGTGCAAAATTGCTAGTAAATTATTTATTTCCTTTCGGGTCTTCTCCCCGACTTGCTAACAATTATCGAAATCAACATAGTCAACTTTCCTCTCCCACTTTGATATGCAGGGTAGCCTATATCGATCATTTGGGTTCTTAGAAATCCATCATTGCATATCATTCAAACTGGCTCTAATGGTGACGAATTCCACATTCTTGTATTGGAATAGGTTGTGTTGGGCCAATATTTGAGCTGCCAACTATTGGAAAACTTGGAGGTTCGCATACATTTCAGTTGTCATGTCATGGAGTTCTGTTTTGACCCTTTTGGCACAGATTCAGAATTCTTTAAGGCTACCATTATCTTTTTTCCCGTGCCTAACTTATTCCTCCAGTTCCTTAATCCTATCATATTTTTCTTGGTTTTCACGTATCAAGTCTTTGATAATTTTCTTCGATTCCATGTTGAAGGCAACACTAGCTGATGAAATTGAGAGTGGGTCCTTTCATACATTATTTTTCATAGTGGTTTTGGTGACCACTAATAGAGAGGCTTTCCCTATGACTGAGATTTTCTTGGTTTGTTTTTGTAATATCCTACTAGAATCTTTGTCAAACTAGAAGCTATTCATATTATCCACCTTACGAGCCTTGGATGGAGTGAAAAATCCCAATGCAAGTTCATCGAGTGGAAAGTGACTATTGGTGAGAGAGACTTCAGTCGATGACCCTAGGATATTCCTTTCCATAGGGGAAGCATTGTTGTTCGTTGCGTCTTCATCCTGATTCCTTTATACCTCCTCTGCTACTTTGGCTTCATCTGCTACCTTAGTTACAACTTCTTCTTATTTTTGTTTCTACTCAGCTGCATCTTCCTTTTTCTTTTGCACCTTCTCCTTTTTTCTTTGTTGTTTCACAACTAACTTGGTTGATATTGAATCTTCAGCTTCCTTTTGTTTTCTATTCTCATCCTCCTCTTCTTTTCTTCTTTTCTTTTCTTCTTCTTTGGTAGCTTCTACTGCTTTCATTTTCCTCTCTTCCTCTGCCATTTCTCCTTCTACTGATTTGGAGGTTGTGGCTATGGTCATGGTTGTTTTTGCTTCTTCGTTAGCCTTCTTTTGGGGTTCTCAAACTCTTTGTTCATATGAAACTCTTCCCAATGAGTTTCCTCTTCAATTGAATATGGCATCATGATACGTTATTACACAACATTGGATTTATTCTTCCTCCCAAACATCACTAGCATATTCCCACATGTCCTTGTGGCTAATGCAGTTCTTTTTTACCATGTATGATCATGCCTCTAAAATATTTCCTCTCTGAAGTGGAAATATATCATTATTTCCACTTCAGCTTGGGTATTCTTAACATCTTTGAAGGAACACAATCCAACCCATAGTGGCAAAGGAGGCAAGATATCCTTCTTTTCCCTATAGGGAGTTGTTCCCACCCCATACGCCACAATCTGATAAGCAATCTCATATCAAACCAACTTGTCTGGAATGAATTTTAGGAGAAAATGTGGAGCTTTGGTAGCTCTGTATATTATTGAGTATGTTCCATATTCTAAGAAGTACTAATCTCCTATCCTTCTTACTATCTCTTGCACTTTATCCATTATGCATGGCGCAAGAGAGTCGAATATAAGTTGATACAGGGGCACTAGGAAGTGATCACAAATTTTGTGGTATTTTGTATGATAATTGTGCTCCCACAACATATTGCAGTAAATGTGGATGGGGGGGGCACTCGGCTTTCAAGCCCAACCCATTTTCAAATACACATGATAGATGTATACCATGTCCTGGAGATACAAGGACATGTGAAAACTAGGGAACTTCCCAAGCACAGTTTCTTTGATTGTTCTGAGAGATTCTTCTAGGGATGCTAATAGAATGTTGGCCCAATTGAAGTTTGATCCGACATTTGCAATACAATAAATAAGAGGCACCCTGGTTATAATGAATTTTGAAGTGTCAAGTTCCCCATATAACCTAAATAGAATTGCCACTGCATATTAGTATGGTGTTTTCAACAAGTTGGTAGGATATTCACCTAAGGGCCTTGATTTGAATGGTTTGTTGGGTTTGTACCAAGACTTCAAAATATCCTTCGGATTGAAGGGTAACTTCCTTATAAGCTTCTCATCTAGTGATCTCTCTCATTTTTCCAGGTGATAGCAAGAAGCTATTGTTGAAAATTCAAAAGAGGCTATTGGGTTCTCTCTAGAATTGAGAATATATTTGGTGTCTAAGTCCACATGCCTCACTATCCATGAAATGGCCTCTACATAGGGAAAAATCGTTGTGTTCTCTGCCACCTTGTACAAATTGGGTTTTTTGATGTTTTTAAATATCTTGAGATCAAATCCATATTATGCTTCTTGGGGGAAGGTTTGGTTATTGAACATTTTGTATACCTCACCCCATTTGATTGAAGTTTCTTTGTTGATGACCTATTTAGTGTCATCATAAATGGGTCATGGGGTATCTACTCCTTCCTCCTGAATGATTCTACTTGCAAAGGACTCTTCAACATGGGCCTTGCTGCCACTTTGTGATAATCTACGAGGAAACATGGTGGCATCTGCAAAAACATATTTATCATTAGTTCACTAGAAACACCAAAGAAGAATCAAATATTAACTATTTTAACAAGGAAAATAATGGAGAAAGAGATGACTTGGCTCATTTTTGCATCTTGTTGATTTTAAGGCACTTTTGGCTAAATTGATGAGTTAGTAATTTTGGCATCAATACACACTTGTATCGACGTTGGAAAGGTCATCTTCTCCTACATATAAAGGTATATCAGTGTCCACAGAAAGATGATTCATCAACATTGTAAGAAGACTTAGCCAATTTTTTGGGCAAACGTCAATGGGAGGAGATTAATTGTGTATCTGCATCAAATAAACGATCTCTTCTGGTGAGGGAGAGGTGTATCGATAATGGAGATATGATCCATATTGGTGCAGGGTAAAGTCATATCGAAGTTCATCGAAATATTTTCGCCAGTGAAGATAGGAATGTATCAACATATATCTTCGATGATTGCGAATGAAGATAAGAGTGTATCAGTGAACATTCCATGAACCTTTTCAACAAATCTAAGCTCATGTTGACGTTTACCCTTTGAACTTCGTTGGCAAGCTAAGCACAATTTTGACAAAATTTTGGATAAGTTATGGCTTCCTTGTAATGTACCTATCCTTCCAAGCACTTCTCCCCAAAATATGCTCAAATACCAAACATATTGTAACATCACCCAGCATACTACTAAACAATGTTACTCTAGAAATCCATTGTGCAGGTTCTATACTAAACACTAGTTTGTGCAGTATCACTTGAAGTAACGCACTCATCCTCAAGTTGAGTCGCGCCACACTAACTTTATTCTTTTTAAATAACTTAAAACATAGAAGAAGTAATTCAAAACTACTACGCACATGTATATTTATTACACAGCACTATCGTGTGCACAACTATCCTAGCATCACACACCAATTATAATTTCCTTGTACGCAAGGTCTATTTCCTTGTACACACACATGATTTCTAGCCTCATGTACACACAAGCTAGTTTCATGCGCTCTCATCCATTCAAACATTGCCTTGGAGACTCGTGACCAATATCAAAGGATAATTTAATAGAAAATACTATCAACACTTGTCATGTTCATTCACGTCTACAATTATAGGATATAAGTGCCATACTTACATGTGTAAGCAACATTAAACAGAATAACAACAATTACTTATATGCAACAACATACAAGAATTAAACCATATCAAACATAGATAATCAAGCACACAGTAAACTAGCATACCCCTAAAGTAGGGGATGGAAACACTGAAGTGAAAAAACTCATAGAATATTTACAATGATAATATAACTCTGAAACACCCAAGTAAAAAAGCTAACAAATTATTTGCAACAATATTATAACTCCAATCATGCCCACTGCATATATGTGATCATGACTTTTCAAGAGAAAAATGGAAAAGAAGGAAGATACATTAACTAAGCATATGAGAGACTATGGAATATCCCACAGAACCTACATGAACGAGATAACCATTAACTCACATTTATTCATGTTAATTTTACTAAATTCTTCATAAATCTTCAATTAAAAATGACATATTTGTTTTATTTTTCTACCTTTTAATATTTACAGATTTCTTAATTTTTTTCTTCTCAAATGGATTGCTTAATTTTCATTTTTTTTCTCAAAATTATTGAAATTTAGGTTATAACTTTGTAGTTGACTATGGAAATATTGAATTTATATGCAATTTTTTAGACCATAACTAAAACTAAACTAAGGTTATTATTCAGGAATGAGAGTTTGAGTTGCAGTCGTGTAAGAAATCATAATACCTTTCGTTCAAGAAGAAATAAGGTAGGCAGTCTGGACGTGGAAGGGGCTTGGAAGCTCTTGTTGGCCATGTGTAAAGGGGAAGCCTATGCCACTACACTTTGTTGCATACCTTTTTGTCTATGGAGGATTGAAGGGTAAAAAGTGAAGATCTGGTCTCAGTCTCCTGCCTTGATCGTGACCCATGTACAATGTATTGTTATTGGATGCCTAATGTATTGTCATTGGATGGATGGAGCTCTTCTCTCTATACATGTATTTTTGTATTATATAGTTTCTTCAGACGATCGTGTGGACTTCCCTGTGGCTAAGTGGGATCGATATGTACAAACATTGGTTACCCTATTGAATTATTCTTCCTTTAATTATAAATCACCCACTTACTTTATTTGTAGGCTATGTAAGGTGTTTTTTGTAGGTTGTGTAAGGTGTTTTTTTTATGGCAACAGATTCGACTCTGCTCATATATTTTCATTGTTCTCGACTCTACTCATATATTTTCATTTTTCTCATCACTTGTTGTTGAAAAGGAGTTGGGTTGTGTTTGACTGAACATTCTATCCCACTAGAAATATCAAATAACAAACGTTGAGGGTTTAACATGTCGCCATTCCATGGGAGTTTCTTACTCTCTCACAAGGCACGAGGTATAATTAATTCCTAGTTAAATTTGGATTCACATATTCCTAGAGGAGGCATGACAAAATATGAATATTTTAAGCTTATTAAAACCCATGATTTTGAAAAAAATTTGTATTCCTCATGCTCCTAGATCTGGGCTAGGCTTAATAAGTATTTTTTACGGTGTTTTACAATTGTTGTATTGTTGTGTGGACACTCGAGTTCTGAAGGTTTGCATACAATGATTGCCTTTCTAACCTTTAAAATAACAAGATATAACACATTGTAATTTATCATCTCAAAATTCTCCGCAAGATTTTTTTACGAGTGGAAGGATGCTCTGCCATCACTCAAATATTATCCCTGTCAGACAACTATCTAGCTTGTTGGACACGTCTCGGACTCTGTCTTGCATTCAATTAATTTTAATCCCACCATAAAATTAAGTTTTTCAACACAAGTGTGAACAGTAGTAGGAAAATTCAAAGGGAAATGATTGGATTGGCCATTGCAGCAGTAAATTTCATTCGATATAGTAGTCATGGGAAGATTCTGCAACTACATACAAATTTCTTTGAATCTTGCGAAGAAATTTGTTGATTGTGTTATTTAGATGGAGATAGAATTATGATTGTCACACTATGGTGGATCTTTCGAATTTGGACCAGACAACTGTGAAAACAAGGGGTGATTTTTCAAATGACAAAAATCACATATGTGAAAACTGTAAAAATAGGTGGCGGTGAAAACTGTAAAAACAAGTGACAATTTCTCATTCGTCATGGACAGACGATGAAAATCGCTAGAGAACCCTTTCCACAACACTTGATCTCATCGTATCGGCTATCGTTGTTGTATATTGGCTACAAAACACAAAGAACAAACAACATCTAAAGCTCATTTTTTATGGTTGTGGGACCAAGGGTCAAATTTTAGCCCAAAAATCAAAGTTCTCGGAATTTCCTCAAAACAAATGGGTTTGTATCCCTCATTGTCATGAACCCAACGCAATTTGTTTCATCTCAAACAGACGTCGGGAGCGAGAGATATGGCGATCTCTTCGTCAAGTCAAACAGGTAAAAAAATGATGTTAACTGTACCAGTCCGTACGGTCTGACGTGGCAGGGTCGTACAACCGTATGGTGACATGGCAGAGGTGACATGGAAATCCGTTATTGGCAGATGTGGGTGAATTATTTGTTGACACGTGGCAGTTATTGGGCGAATGGT
>CBVK0105244348.1:0-10838 GCA_900067695.1 Picea abies | reverse complement strand
ATATATATATATATATATATATATATATATATATATTAAAATTAATATTGTTTACTATTTTTAATCTATTTTTGTCTTCGCATATATCAAAATCCTAAAATACATACCTCTCTTACTCCTGCTATAAGTTTTTGTCAGCCTAACTATTTATAGAATGCGTTATATGATGCACTAGAGGATACCTATATCTACGATATAAAAAACATAAAATTATTTTGATCATGTTAGGACCCTCTTAGCCGAACAAATTGCATTGTAATTTCAAGGATATATTGACTCTGATAATTTTTTAATATTATAAATTAAAAAAAATACATTGCACTAGAAAAACAATTTCTCTACAATTATACAAGTTTTTGGAATCAAATTCCATTGTTAACGTACTCAAAACCTACACCAAGGACATATACCTTATTTTGCTAAAAAAAAATAGTATACCACTATTAGAAAAAATTCAAATTTCACATAGTTATTCACAATTTCTATGAATAAGTGTTATATATTCATAAAGGTAATTCAATTTATTATGTTTAATCTTCTTACACCATATTCAAATTCATTGTAAAAGTACCTTGAATACTCCCTCAAGTTAACATATTGTTGTTTTTCCATGTTTGCATTGCCAATAACATGTCACAAGAGACCATCATTAGCTTGCACTCACTCATATTCATTTATGATAGAACAAGATTTACATGGGTTTATTTTATAACAAATAAAAGTGATGTGTTTGAATATTTCAAATAGTTTCAAAACATGGTGAAAAAGAATACATCAAAATCCTTAGATCAAATCAAGGAGGAAATGCACATTAGGAAATTTAATCAAATATTATATAGACAATGCCATTCAGAAACAATACACAGTTTCACATACTCCTCAACGGAGTTGTGTCACTAAGAGGAAAAATATAATCTTTGTTGAATGTGATCGAACCATGATTAAAGGTGATAATCTTCTTAATGTTTTATGGGATGAAGTAACAAGTATTATTGTGTATCTAAAAGATATAATTCCAACCAAATTTTTAGAGCATACAACTCCTTATGAAGCATTCTATGGTTATAAACCAATTGTTAAACATTTGAGTATTGTTGGGAGTAAATCCTTCCCACTTTCCAAAGGAATATTGAAGGAAACTTAATGTAAAGTGGATCAAATGTATCAGGGTTGGTTATTGTGCTAACCATAAATCTTACAAAATGTATGAATTTTTTTTCAAGTAGTGATGTTATATTTCATGAGTATGGAGATGAGGTTAAAAAACAACATGATTAAGACTTATGGAAACTTCCTCAATAAGGCATTTAAAGTCTAAAACAAGAAGAAATTGAGTATCAACAAGATGATGTTGAAGATCAAAATAACATTGAACCTACAAGAAGCCAAAGTACACCAAGAAAGAGTGGGCCAACTCTTCAAAGAAATGAGGCACTGCAAAGATCAACAAGGAAAATTTAGACACCTATTGGGTATAAATATTATGCTATGATGACTCATGTTATGCATGTAGAAGAAACTTTGAATTTTCAGCAATAAAAATATCATAAGGAATGGATGAATTCTAAGAGAGAGGAAATGATTCCATAATAAAAAATGAAACCTTGGGAACTTACTGAATTTCCTGAAAACAAAATTTCTATAGGTTCAAAATTAGGTTCAAAATAGTTGTTGGAATCTAGTTCAATGTTGATAGTAGTATAGACAAGTTTAAAACTAGATTGGTTAAAATAAGCTACTCACATAAAGAAGGAATATATTACATGGATGCATTTGCACATGTACTTAAATGAATACTATTAGATTAATGATTATATATGGATTACATTAGATTAATGACCAGATATGGATTGCATTAGCTACTAAGTATAATCGGAAATTACATTAGTTGGATGTTAGATGTTAAATAGTCATTTTTGAATAGTGAATTAAAAGAGAAATGTATTTTGTTGAAACATAAAGTTTTGTAAAAGAGGGAAAACATCTTATATGTAGGTTAGAGAAGCACTATATGATATCAAACAATATCCCATCTAAATTTAGGAAAATTGACAGTTTCTCTTTTCATCGAAGTTTCATTAAAACTAAAATTTATCAAAATATTTAATTAATAATTAATTCCATTTTTTTAATAAATAGAATAAAAATTTCATATATTTTGCACAATCAACACACATATCAGTTTATGTGACGCAAAATAAAAACGACTTGACAATGATTATGTGACGCAAAATAAAAACGACTTAACAATGAAGTGGGAGAAAGTGACGCAAAATAAAAACGACTTAACAATGAAGTGGGAGAAAAATCGGCATTCCAATTCAAATTTAATTAATTGATTTGATCTTTTATAATTATGTATCTAAATGTCTAAATTATTATATTATAATGATTTTTAAACTATAATATTAAAAAATATAAATTTGTTTTAAATTATTATATTATAATGATTTTTAAATTATAATATTAAAAAATATAAATTTGTTTTAATAAAATTTTAGTTAAAGATTTGGTATTAAATGTGATAAAATTTATTAAATATATTTTTAACATTAAATTTGGTACTAAATATGGTAAAATTTATTATAATATAATAGTTAAAATTTATTATAAAAATGTAGATTGATTCATCAAGACTATTTAAAAAATTGAGAAAATTAGGTAATTTAAAAAAATATATAAATTATTATTTTTATATTAAAAGTGATAAAATCTAATATAACTTAATAACCACATAGTAGAATAGAAATAATAGAAAAAATATAGGTTCACTCATACGTCTTATATAAAGAAAACCAGGAAAACCACCCCCCACTTAAAATAATCAATAATAAAACATTAACATGTTTCATAAATCCTTCCCATTATCAATGTCCATACTAAAACAAATTTATAAAGTATCAAGCCATATTTCTATATAATTTTAAAATTAATATTTTTTAAATATCAACAAAACTTCATTTCACAATTTAATATTTTAAGATTAACATTTCGTAAATAATATTTTAACGTATACAAACGACTTAACCATCCACCAACAAAAGCAATTTACTTGGGGCAACCTCAAGAGCGATATCATAGAAGCACGTCAGCACGCAAATGAAAAAAATTCAACATAATTTAGAGTAAATCTCCAGGAGTTTACTGAAAGTTTGGCAGCTTCTAGGAAAGTTGGAAAGTTGTTCAGCGCCTTTCCGTGAAAGGCTTTGGGATGCAATCCACCAAGGCATGCACACGCCAATATGTTATATAGATTGTGAAGATAATAAGTACTGAAAGTTTGCCCAGCTTGTTTGGCGATGGCGAATCAAAGGTCCGGCGACAGTAACATCGACATTGCAATGAACGGACCAGAAAACTGTGCGAACAACTCCTCTGAAATGTCAAGTGCGTTTAGAACAGTGAACAGAATTCCGACACTGAGGTTCAATTTAGGGAATTTTGCGAGGAAAGTTTGGAAGGTGGGCAAAGATGATCCGCGGAGAGTTATACATGCAATGAAAGTTGGGTTTGCACTGTCCCTGGTATCTATGCTTTATCTAATGGACCCATTATTCAAGGGTGTGGGTGATACTGCCATCTGGGCTATCATGACCGTCGTGGTGGTTTTTGAGTTTACAGCAGGTGATCCAGTATTCTTTCTCACCGAACAATTGAGTTTTTGTTAGTTATTGAATCAATATCAGTTCATAAATCATCAAAGTTTGTTCAAAACCTAAAAAACCTAATTTATATGTAAAGAAAAATTATAGTTTGAATAGATCTAATGATTAAGAATATGTGTAATAATTAAAAATTACAGTTTGTGAATAGCGAAAGAATGATTTTTTTTTTTTTTTTTTTTTTTTTTTTTTTTTGGGTAATATTGTATTGCAGGAGCTACTTTGAGCAAAGGCTTGAATAGAGGAATCGGAACACTGCTAGCAGGATCTCTTGGTGTATTAGTTGGGGTTGTAGCTGAGAAGGCCGGGACACTCGGAGAGGCCATCATCATTAGCGCTTCATGCTTCGTTTTAGGTCTGTAGATGTTTTAAGAAGTTTTATAGATCTATATATAGTTGGTAGCTTATGAGTGCTTAGGGTTTATGATGAACCATGATTTATTTTACAGGTGCGGCTGCAACATACTCTCGCTTTTTCCCTAAAGTAAAGAGCAAATACGATTATGGCGTTCTGATTTTCCTCCTCACCTTCAACTTGATAACTGTCTCTGGGTACCGCATTGACAACGTATTCCGTATGGCCTACAAACGGCTTGCCACAATAGCCATCGGATGCGCCATTTGCGTCATCATAAGTTTATTTGTTGTTCCAATCTGGGCAGGCGATGATCTTCATAAGTCCATTACTAATAAAATGCCAGGATTAGCAGATTCCATAGAAGGTAAAATCAATTAGTGTATCGAATTAATGCCATTTAATATACAGCAGCTGTTCCTCATACATTTCAAAGTATATCTAATATTCCGTCATATGATGTACGAATACAGGATGCGTGCTAGAGTATTTTAAGGCTTCGGAAGTTCGACAGGATGGCCCGGGCGTAATCCAAGAAGACCCAATCTTCGAAGGATGCAGAAATGTGTTAGACTCTAAAGCTACTGAAGAATCCCTGGTATATGATCTCAGCCTTTTCTGCCCTGTGTATGGTTTTGATGGTGCCGTAATGTCTAGAGCATGATGAATTAAAGAGGCCTCATGATGTAATGATTTTCCAGGCAAATTTTGCTAGTTGGGAGCCGAGACACGGCAAATTCAGATTCCGTCATCCATGGAAACAATACGTTAAAGTGGGAGGGATGTTACGCCATTTGGCTTACTGCGTTGTTGCGTTACATGGATGCTTACGTTCAGAGATTCAGGTGAGCCTTCAAATATTGTTCATCTATCAAAGAAGAGGAATGGTTTTTAAAAGAAGGAAATCTTTATTTCTGAGTTAAATTTTTATTAAAATTAAATCAATGAAATTTGTATATTTCAATGAATATTACATAATTATGTTTTAGTAAGGTTGTTGAATTCATTTTTATGTTAAAATAAATAATTTTATGAATTTAAAATAATAATTTAAATAAAGATAATTAAATTTGTTTTCAATATATTATAAATAATTTTATGAATTTAAAACAATAATTTAAATAAAGATAATTTAATTTATTTTCAATATATTATAAATAATTTTATGAATTTAAAACAATAATTCAAATAAAAATAATTTAATTTGTTTTTAATATATATTTTTATAATATATATGTTTTTCCATAATTTAAAAAGTCCTTTCTCTTTATATAAAGTTATAGAAAGTCTTTTCTATTTAGTGAAAGATACTTATTATACAAATAAAATAATTGCTACATCACACTGAGTAAATACGAGAAGGCTCTCAATGTTACTAGATCTTTCAAAGTAACTAGATGTTAAGAACTTTCTAGATCTAACTACCAAGAGCTGTATAAAGTTAACTTTACTGCTATTTGACTATGTCAATCGAGAGATCCATAAACAATAAATAACTCAATTAACTTAACTAACTAAATTAGCATGAGTAATTAAGTTAGTCCAACACTTCTTCTTGATTATGAAGATATAATATAATGCTTAAGATTATGTCTATATCAAAAACATCTCTTACTAATAACTTTGTGAATCTATCAACTATTTGATATTTCAACTTATAAAATTATAAAAATATATCACTATTGTTTACAAGCTTTCCAATAAAATGATATATTGTATTTATATGTTTGTTTGTATTTGTGTGAAAAACATGATTATGGATAGAGTTATGGCTGAATTATTGTCATTATAAACTCGAGTTAATATTTTTTTGTTTTTTTAAGATTATTCAATACTTTAAGTAACCAAATTACTTGACAAATTGTTGTTATTAAATAATATTTGTATATCCAACCTATTCCAAACATGGATACAGAGTTTGAAAAAATATCACAAATTGAAATCTATCACTCTAGCACTTACACAAACTATGCTCTTTCTCCACAAAAATTTAGAACTTGCTATTTGACCCATTTAAGATACAACCCACAAACTATGCTCTTTCTCCACAAAAATTTAGAGCTCACTTTTGACCCATTTAAGATACAATCCCATGGATGACTTAATTGTAGGACATACTCTTCTTGACTGCCCAAAAAAATAACCTAGATACTGAATTACTCCATGGACATACTTCCATCCTAATAGTACCCATCAACTTATAATATAGTGTTAACATAGTAGAATCAGTAATGTGTTATAATGGTTGCTGCATCATAATAAATTTTTACAAACCAAAATAAATATAAAATATATAACCACTCATATCATTTTTACAAACCAAAATAAATATAAAATATATAACCACTCATAGCATGGATTTTTACAAACCAAAATAAATATAAAATATATAACCACTCATAGCATGGGCAATATGGACCCTATCATTTTTACAAACCAAAATAAATATAAAATGTATAACCACTCATATCAGTATGGACCGGAATGTATCTTTATACAACAATTACTAACTATACACAAAATTTCAAATAACTTGGCCACGAGATATTTATCCTGCCATCGGCCTTCATATCTCCCACTTGAACACAATGGAACTTATCACAATTCCTGTTGACCGCAGTCCGTCGTAATCAGGCATTGAGAATAGCAGCAGACAACGAGACGCAGCAGTAACAAAAAAGAGACGAAATGATGCTCAAGGAATGGATCATGGACGACAGTAAATTATGCTCTCATACTCACAACTGTATCCAGACTGCGTGATAATCTCCCACACAATTTCTCTTGATGATAACGGCTCACACATGAATAGATTTGCGCTACCCCTGAATGATCAACATGTGTGCGTTAAGCAATCTTGGAGGCTCTAACTGGCAGCTTCTCCATCAAGCAATGGCGGCTCCAATTAATAAATATGATCCATTCTTTCATGTGGCTTTAGGATGTTGAGAATACATATAGCAGCCCTCCACTGAGCGTTAAAAGACAACGATTACCCAACAGAAAAAAATATATTGATCAACGACTACCGTCTCTTTCAAGAGGCGATTGCTTAGATCTGAGCCTGAGTCTGATAAGAGTCTGAGTATGACAGACAACAACAAGCGATTCAATAGATCTGAGCCCAATCGTTGTTGCCTGGAATAAACTTGTGTTTTAGTCAAAGATGTGCAAGTGGCCCTCTTTAAATAGTGATGATGGGGTGAGACGAGTCCCTCACACAACCGACAAAGAAATGCTATCACATCCAGACCATCGCAGCAAGATCGTAGCTTCAAATCCCACAGCAGATCAACTAAAAATAATAAACCCAACACACAGAAATTAATACTCACACTCACAAATATAATTCACTTGCACAAGCCTAATTAATACTCACACTCACAAATATAATTCACTTGCACAAGCCTACATTAATTTGTGTACAATGAATCAATACTCAGATTTCTTCCATCTTCTTTATCCACTCCCGCAATCTCAAATGGAGCTCATACCATATAAGAAATTTGACGAACAGACATAGTACAAGAATTACACACAAAAATCTCGTACACAATCCCAAACAAACTTTAAACTCAATCATTATCTCTAATAGTTACTACTACATATCCATCTTTCGCTCATGAGATCGTCACAATGGGTAACTTCTTGGATGTCGATGAAATCATGTACCCTGAAGTACAAGTTGTTGTTATAGCCAATAAAAAAATACTTTCAGTGCTTGAGTATAAAATACCATATCTTCTTGTTCATTTAATGTATCTCAAAATCGTTTTGCTAACTTGCCAATGCATATCTTTAGGTCTCCATAAACCTCGAAATCAAGCTAACTGCAAATATAATGTCTAGAGTAGTGGCAGTGAGATGAAACTACCAACTAATCTCTTTAACAGTGTAAACCTTTATCTTCATTGTTGAGTTTTGTTCTTGTTGCTATCCATGTGGGTGTTGTCTTGTAATTCATCATTCTAAGCATTTTCAACACATCCAATGCATTTTTTTTTTTTGACAAATGAAAGCTCCAGAATCTAATGGATTTACCTATATGTGAAGGAATTACTTCATCAAACCCAAATCTGTCATCTCAAATGCATGTTTCTTTGTTGATTTAACCTCATCAACAAACAAATTTCTAGTGAAAATCATATTTATCAACATATAAACAAACAATCTTAATCTTCCCATATTGGTCTACCTTTGTTCATAAAGTGGATTCATTGCTTCTTTTGATAATTCCATGGCTAATCAAGTAAGAGTATATCTTATTGTAGAAAGCTCTTGGAGCTTGCTTGATCCCATAGAGAGATTTCTTCAACCTACATGTCTTATCTTTCTTCCATTTTATTTCATACCTTGGTGGCTCCTGCACATAAACTTCTCCTTCTATAATTCCATCCATGAATGCATATTTCACATTCATTCAGTATACTTCCATTTATTTTGAGAAGTTATTACTAAACTACCCTTACTATATCTAATCTTCCCACTAATGAAAAAGTTTCTCCAAAATCAATTATAGGTTGTTGTTCAAACCACTTTGCTACTAGTCTTGCCTTGTATATTTCAACTTCATCTTTTTTATTAAATTTTCTTTGTGACTAGATTGTACAATATGTATCCTTTGGATGGGTCATTGTAACATATGAAAATACACCTCTCACTTTTTTCATGTGATTTTCTTTTTATCTATTCAATCTATAAGTGAACATATGCAACACATCCATACACCCTAAAATTTGATACATTGGACTTCGTACAACTCTAGGCCTCTTGTGACACTCTATTTTTGACACTCTGTGAGGGAGAGTTGTTTGAAAGGCTTCAACCCAAAAATCATTGGATAAATCTTTTTCTTTCAATAAAATTCCATCCATGTTCATGATTGTTCTATTCTTCCTTTTTGCTACAACATTTTGTTGTGGTGTGTACCTAGCTATGATATGTCTCTTGATTCCAAATTGTTTATAACATGTTGTAAATTGTTTGGAGTCATATTCAAATTTTAAACTCCTTGAACTTGTCAAAAGTTTCAAATTTGAGTTTAAAAATTGTACCCAAGTCTATGTCAAGAAATAAAAAAATCCTCCAAGAGATTGGGTTTGCATAGGACCACACAAGTAAATATGCACCAACTCTAATAAAGCATTTTCCGTGTAGAATGCACTAGCTGGAAAGTTGTTCTTGTGTTTTTTTGTCAATATACAACTCTCACAAGAATTGAGCTAATTCATGTATGATTGGTAGGGCTTTGACTTACTATTTCTGCTACAACAAATGTATTCCTCCAAAATTCAAGTGACCAAATGTCAAATGCTAAAGCCAAGACTCATCTAGATTGGTTACTTTGTGGGACAATTAGGTTGACTATTGACATTTGTTATAGTCAAAGGATACATCCCATTCTTGGTCATTTCAATTGTAGCAATTAGACTCATGCTAGAAAATTTGTCCATGATTGTATAAGAAGTGTTGTTTAGAATAACTCTATAACCGTTTTGGGTAAGTTTACCAACACTCATAAGGTTATGTTTTTTTCCTTTGACTAAATAGACATTTGAAATGTTTTTATTTTAACCTTGTTTAGTAAGAACATTGACTATACCCTTACCAACAACATTAACAACCATGTCATCACCCAATTTGACTTCAGTCTTAACAGACCTATCTAGGCTATTCCTATTTTTGACAATGTGGTTACTACAACCATTATCTAGTGACTAAATTTCTTTGTAACTCTCATGGGGAACATCACAAGTAATAAAAATAGACTTGAAAGTAATACCATAGGTATTTGTAAAATTTGTTTTGGTTTTATTTAGGTTTGCATGCATTTTCCTACATTCATTAGCATAGTGCCCATACTTATCACAATAATATCATTGTATATTTTTCATACTGTATTGTTTAGTGATGGCTTCTGCCACTACTCCTTAAGCTGTGTAAGTTATAATGTGTTGTATCTCCTTTATGTGATCTTAAATTTATATCCCTTTGTGAGTTGTCTCTACTATATTTTTCCCTACCTTTGTTGTTATATACCTATGATTTGGAGGAATTCTCAAAGGAATCATCATTCTTTCTCATTCTTATCTCATGAGATAGAAGGGATCACATCATCTCAACTATGGAAAGTTGTGCTAGATTATTTGAATCTTCAATGGAAACAACTACAACATCAAATTTAACTGGAAGTCTCCTCAAAACCTTCTCAACAAATGTTTGGTTTGTTATATATTTATCATGTGTTCTTAATTAGTTTACTACATTCATTATCTGATTCATAAGCTTGTTAAAAAACTTAGAATCCTTCATCTTTAGATTCTCAAAACTCTTCCTACTAGCTTGCAACTTTGTTCTTTTTACTTTTTAAATGCCTTGATAGGAAATCTCTAAAGTGTCCCATGCTTTCTTGGAATAATCTACTATTGCAACTTTTTAGAAAATTGGGTCTTTCAATCCTTTCCGAATAAATTATAGTTTCTTTGGATACTTCTTTATGTTTTCAATTAATTGTGCTCTCTGAGATTTTTTCATATATTGTACAACTATTTGATCTAGCTCTAACCCATTTACAACTACATCACAACAATCCTGAGAATAAAGAAAAAAATTGTAATGTAGCACTAATTTTTTTTTTTTTTTTAAAGTAATAAGACATAACACTTGTTGGAAACATGCCAACGAATTTCCCCATCCGGTCACATGCACGTGCATGCAACTATGTTAATGCGCATGAATGCAATCTATTTTGAACTGTTCGTGTAACTATGGGATCTATTCATGATCGGTTTGTGTAACTGAGTGATAGATGTTATATATAC
>CBVK0105244346.1:0-23724 GCA_900067695.1 Picea abies | reverse complement strand
TAGTATTTAGGTGACACTATAGAAGCGGCCGCGACAACTTGTCCACGACAGAACACAATGCAATATAGGAAACACTAAATCAACTGTTATCAATGGAGGAAGACCGAATCCTAGAAGGATTCCACCAATAAGTGCAGAAGGCCAAAGACAAAGAATGGCACGATCGACACATTAAGAAGAAGACTTTTACTAAAGGAGATATCGTATTTCTCTATGACAGAAAGTCGTTTCAACACCCAGAAAAGTTGTGAATGCATTGGTTAGGACCATATGAGGTCAAATATGTAACAGATGGTGGATTTGTACAACTAAGATACATAGTAGGTGCAGACCTCTAAGGAATGATCAACGAGAGCCGACTGAAGTTGTACAAGGATAGTCGCTCACCCACCGTGCAGTAAAAAAACAAAAAAAATGCCATGAAAAAGCTACAGGATGCTCAAAACATGCATGCAGTAAAGGTAAGAGCAATGGTTACATGCCTAAGACAAACAAGTGGGAAACCAAAAATCGGCAAAAGAAGGATGACAAGATAGTACAAAGAGGAATTAAGGCACGACAAGGACTGATGGAACGTCACATTAAACATGCCAACTAGAAACGGCAAGAGAGGCATAATGGCAAGTATGAAACTATTGCAAATGCATTGAACCCATAGTGATGGTGCATTAATCACATCATGGAGGAAGCATCCTGGATAAGATTCATGATAATATCATACAACATGCGAGCACGGAAGCAACTGGTCTATTCGCGAAAACAGAACAGAGAGAGAACAATAGAAGCTTGAACGACCAGAGTGAGACCAAAATCCTCTAGAGTTAGTAGACATTCAACACTCACTACTATGGCACCACCAAAGTCTGTTGAACCAGGAAAGACCAACCAGATTTCAAACTAGGTCATGAGGACCGCTGGAAGAAAATGAGCAGCAACAACTAGAGATCATCGATATCGATGAGATCCCATCCCCATAGATACCATTGGTAAACTCTACACTGATACTGGAAGAGATTCAGCAGCCACAACTAGAGGAGTCGAAAGAGGACACAAAAGAAGAGTCGCATGAACCACAGAATGAGGAAGCAGAACCCGAACATGACGTGCAACCAGAAAGCACTAAATCAACCGAGGAAGGGAACAACAAGACACAGAATCAAGGATCAGAAGGGAAACTAGACGCGTCGCAGGTACCCAACCTCGTTCAACCCATAGAAGAGACCATGGGAGCTACCTCGGCTTGGCCAAAATGGCTTACTGGGAAGCAACCAGGAATTTTTGTAACTTTGTACCAACCACCACAACAGGAAGACAAAATTCTGATACCGATCTCACCTTGCAAGAAACCAGCAACATAAATTGTGCTACCATGCATACCAGAGGAAGTACTGGTAGAGCCACAACTACTGGGTCATGTTGGGAAGCTCAAGTATTCCGACCATGATGTCTCCGGTGACACTAATTACCCGAAACTTGCACCCAAAGTTTTTATGAAAAACATAGTGGTCAACCAACTTGGGGAAATGATCAGCCAACCACATCAGTGGTAGTTGGACTAGACTGAACAAGCATTTTAGGATTGTTGAAACTCCCACACTTTGGCATAGGACAGTACGTGACAACATGCGTTAAGTAGTTGTTAGCAGTTACGCATGGAGAGGATATATGGCTAGATAGACTCGTCCCCATAACATTTGATCTTATTGTGCAGATAACAAGACTACCCAGTCGGGGTATGGATCCCGTGCTGATTCTAGAAGATAAATCCAAGGAGAAAGCATTAGTAGAGGAAATGAAGAAGAAATATGGCACCGCGAGGGGGACAAGAGGAATTATAATCAAACGGATCAACAAAGCAACAACACAATTTGGCACAAAGCTCTTATCCTGTAAGTTGGTAAGGAAATTCCACAAAGACAAAGTACCAGTAGGAGTCATCATAGTTGCAGCTCAGTGTGCAGAAGGCACCTTCATGAGATGGGTGCCTTATCTTATAAACTTGTTCCAAGTGGACTATAGGGACGTGTAGGAACTTGGTACAAAATTCCATTACTCATGGTTGCTCACCCTCATAGCCTTCATGGGATGGAAGGAACCAGAATATGTAGCTTTTGCTACTAGACCGCAACCAGCGAGAGCAAGATATCTAGTACTGAGATCTAGGCCATAGGCCAAATAGAAGATGGACAATGGAATCATCTTTGAAGCATACCTATAGGACATACAGGAAGCTATTAACCAGTCCTGGAGACTAACACCAAAAGCTGTCGCGTGATATGGGGACATCGCTAACTTCTGGGCTACACGACAAGCGATGTGGATACAACCAAGGAAGGATCATGATAAACAGTGGATACTGATGCACTATTGCGTCATAGAAGGTGATATAGACATGGTCATCAATGAATGGGATGATGAATGGAGGATCCCATCCATTCCCTGGGAAGTATCGAAAGGACCCGTAGAAGGAGAAGCAGTGCAGGCGAAAACATGGCCTCCGTAAAAAACAATGCCCAAGAAACCAAGGATGGGCCAAAACAAAATGACTTAGGGAAACAAAGCATCGAAGCATATAGGAACCCAAAAGGGGTAGAAAGAGACCAAAAAATGGCCAAAACAAGATAAGGGAGCACAGGAGACAGACCCAAACCCCATCACACAAGAGCAAGGGGGAACTAAGAGACCGTCTGTACATGCAGCAGGTGCGTGCAAGAAATCAAAGGTGCAACGAGTGTCACTGAACTATACGATCATGGAGGACGATGGAGAAATGATCGCTAGAATGGTCCAGGATTGTCTAGCAAAAGACTTTGACCATGCAACACATCACATGGATAATATGCAAGAACAACTGGCAGAAATAGGACATCTCCTCAGGACACTCGGAGAAGCCGAGAGAGAAAGTAGCATCACAGGTATAGAACTGTCAACAACACAAACTAATGAAAGAGTGGAGGTAGAATAATGAGACCCAACCCTCCCAATGCCACACATAAACGCAGCGGTCCACATAAGACTGAGCATGCTACGAATGGATGAAATAGTGGGACAAATACCACTGAAGGATTTGGACCACATCCAACTGGTCCTAACATGGATTCCATCAAGGGCATTGCACCAATTGTAGGTTAGCGTCGACCACGAAATGCAGTCTCAGGCACATAAAAACTTAGTTGAGCTACAGAAAGTAATGAAGTAGCGGGAAGCACTGGAAAAAGAGTATGAGTAGGCCAAATCCGAAACTCAAAAGGAGACAGAACACAGGAACAAATTGGAACTTAAAGTGGAAGAAATTTTTGGGAAACTTCCAAACACTGCGTAGGGAATTGAACTCCCAGCCACACAAAAGATCAACCAGATTGTGCAAGAAATTTCTTGATACTAGAAGGAGATCGAGGATCTTCGAGAATATCTCACACCAACAACTCTACCAATAGTAAAGGAGCAGAGGAGGCAGGCAACAACAGTGCAAATACAGGAGATGGGGAAACAGGTTAGCACGACAACTGACTTGCTCGACAAAGCAACGCAACTTTAGACAAGACTAGAGGAGGATCCACAGGTTCAACACTGGGACAAGGAAGAGGAAAGGATCAATGTAGTGATCCAATAACTCAAATAGAAGAAAAATACTATACCTATCCCAGAACGAATCAAGGGGACGCAAGAGTTGAATAAAATGAAGGAAGAACTTATCACTGCGCAGACATAGAAACAGGAGCGACAGGATCAAATAGAACCATTACAGGAATGGGTAGCAGAAGTACTCGCACAGGAAGAAGTAGATAGAACATAGATGGTACAGGAATAGGCAAAATGTGTAGGATTATAGAGCGACAAAGTGGCTGTTCAGGTAGTAGAGACCATTAAGGAGAAGACTGCGCAGGCACTGACAATAGTAGCAGAGCTAAGGGAAAAATTCCAGGTGATCACTACAGAGATCGAGGCAGCTCAGAAACATTAGGTGATTCGGGACAAGTCACATGTCAGTGTTGGGGGCCTATTGGTAGTAGGCTGAAGGGGGAAAGAAAGCATGCACAAATAATAATGACAGTTGGAAGAGAAATCGTGGGAAAGAAAGCGTGCAGGAGGAAAGTGACAACTGGAAAGAAGCGCATCACGTGTGCATGCAAGAAGGATACGACAACTAGAAGGAAGAAACGAATGCATGCGGATAAGGAAGACTTAATGACAATAGAGTTAGGGTTTTTGTAAGAGTTTTTGTGTAAACAAATAAAGAGCCTGATAGATATAAATATAGATACACAGGTATCATAGAAGTGTTGGAGAATTCGGGAAAGCTCGGTTTGCTACCTATGTAGAGTCTGAATATATTTTTGTAATGTTTTGATGAGAGAACTGGATTTTGTAAGAAATTGAACTGAGCGGAAGGAAAAAGTTAGATCCCGAGGATTATACTGCAAGTTGAGGAGCCTGGTGCGATCCAGTTTGCCTCATAGAGATCTTACCCATCTGAGGAGAATTGTAAGCATGAGGCGTGGGAATTGCAGCCATAATAAGAGAGACAAGAGCAAAATCTTCGTGGATGTATCCCAGGAGAGGGTGAACCACGGTAATACATGTGTAATATGATGAATGCATGCATATCTTTGTCATACTTTATTAGTTAAATTTTGTATGGAATGAATGAACGGATGAGTTATTATATTTCTTAAGTAGTCGCTATGGGAATATAACGAAAGATACCACAAAGGATAGAATGTAAAGAGAATAACAATAGTTTGTAATAAAAATCATAATTAATGGATCATAATGCAGATCCCCTATCCCATACTCGATCCTAGGCTCTAAACACCTGATTCTTACAACCACCCATTTAAAGCTATCTCGGGTGAGACTGTGCAGTGCACTCTATGTACTATGTTGCCTTCTTGTTTACCATAAGGGATGATAGTTTTAGGCTTTGTTGGTACCCTTAAAGATATGAACCCCGATTCAACAACGTAGGTAGTAAGGAAGAGTTGTTCAGTAGTTTATAACCAACAAAAACATTTCAATGATCAACAAATTGTGTACCTTCTTTCATGCATAATATATATAGTTTCCTCTTAAAGTAGATTGAGTTAGTTAAGGATTTCTTCATAAAAAGGCCCTTCATTATGCTCCTTAAATATGTTGATGTCTCCTCTCCAATGATAATAAACAAAATATGATATGTTAGATACAACCAAATCGTACTAAGAGATCTTGCATATATATCTTCCTAGTTCTTGTTTTTCATATACATTGGTCTCTTTGTCTTGCATCCCATTTCCTTATGCAGACCTTATTGCACCAAGTCTTGCATATTGAGCTTCCATAGATCAAAATTATTTTTCTCCTCATATTTCTCCACCTAAAATCTAGCATTCAAAACATTTTCCATTGGATCCAATGCCAAAACTTTCAACACAAGTAAATTCTTTGACGAATAAATTGTTTCACAACTCATGGGTTAATATATATGAGAACCACCCCACTCTCTTAAATTTAAAAAAATATATATTTATTTCCAAAAAAAAAAAAAAAAACTTCCCACCCTCTTAAACTTCAACATTTTTTAAAGAAATATATACCTCTTTCAAAATATATTTCCTCACAATCCAAAAAATAATTGGTGGATTTTTTTTAAATTAAAATACTTTTGGAAATATGTACCTTCACCATGTAGGGTTTGAAAATAGTATTTTCATATAGCCTATGTGGCCTCCAAGGGTTTTCACTCATCCCTTCTAATAAATAAAATAGTCAAGGGTTTGTTGCAACCTTCCCTTATACCAAACAAACTAGTATGATGCCTCCACTAGAAAAAAACCTCCATGCAACTCAACCTCTTCTACTTTTTTTCTTGTGGATTCTTATGGTTTTCCTCCCGTGACTCCAAAACAATGCATGGAAAGTATTCCTACTCATCGATAATCCTTTCTACTGAAAAAACGTTCTTGTTGCTCATCAACAAGGGTTTCTAACCAAAAAATCATCACTGCAATTCAAATATGAGTGTCAATGGTCTTTTCTGCTATTCTCTATGCATGAATCAACTAGACTACTTCCCTCTCTGCACATGAGCTCATTGCAAAGGGTATCGACTCATGTCTATGCATGAATGAACAAAAACCATATTACTTCCTTCTTTGCACATGGATTCCCAACAACTAAAATCTTGTCTTCTTGGGATTTGATAGCACTTGTTGTGCATTGGAAGGAAACACAAGAGAATTTATATTTGAAAACAAAAATAGAATGGTAAGAAAAAAATCACACAAGAGTCATAACAATTTTATGTGGTAAAAAACTTAGCAGGAAAACATCCATGGGACAATGGAAATTGATATTCTTATTGGTCAAATCAAGAGAATACATAAACTCAGCAACAAGATTACTATCTCTGACTTATTTTTACCTCTACGGGTTACATTATATAACAATGCTTCCACAAACTAAATTGATTTTATAATTTCCATGTCCAATTATTGTGTTTAATAGCTATTATTTGGCTAAAATCCTACATAAATTATCTTGTGGTTTTCATCCATTGAACAATCTCCATCATGACAACAATTTACCTAATTATCTTGTCAAGGTTCATTCATCACCTTTTCTACAATCCAAGAGAATCCAAAAACCACCAAAACTTCTCTAACAATAGTGTTTTTGTGAATATGTCTACACAATTTTCTTAGGTATGGAAAAATCCTCCTTTGTCAGTAACATATATTACACTTTGACTACCATAGAACACCTTATCCTATACTTGTCCAAACTTACCTAATAGGGCCTTGCAGTCACGCAAGACATAACTTGAGGCAGATCTCCTCTTGTCCAAATTTCTTGGAAGATATGAATCAACATAACCACATACTAAAACACTACAACCACTTTAGGTGATACTTGCTCATCTAAGATATTGAAGCACCCATTTCCAGTGATCTTTACCTAAAATTTCCACGTGTCTATAGAAAACACCAACTGTTTGTGGAATATCTAGTCTTGAACATTCCATTGCAAACATCAACCTTCCTTACTACCAGGACATAAACTTGAAGAAAGATCACAATGGAAAGCTAAAGTGACATTTACTTCTTTCACAATGTTCATATTGAACCTCATCAGTGTATTCTCCATAGGATTTTATTGTGATAATTACAAATTAACATTATTCCCATCTCTTTGTAATTCTATTCCCAATATTTGTTTTGTTTCTCCTATATTCTTCATCTAGAACATCCTTGTCAACTAGCCATTTAACATACTAATCTCAACCATGCTTTTTCTTGCAACAACAAATCGTCAACATATAACACCAAGATAATGAATGTACCATTTTTCAAACTTTTAAAGTAAACACGATGGTTATATTCACTTAATAAATTTTGGCTCACAATGAAAGATTGAAACATCTTGTACCATTGCATGTGTACCTTTATGGAATACAATGACTCTTGAGTTTTCAAAAAAATATCTCTTTGCGATATTGAAAAAATTCTAATTGTTCCATGTACATGTCTCTGGTAATTATGATTTTTTTGGCAGCAGGAACCCACAATTTACATCCCTTAACTCCATTTACAAAATCAACAAAGGTATAAAACTTGTAGAAATTCAAAGATTGTAAGTCTAGAAGTAACTTACTCTTTACGAGTACCTGCACCCCTTTATTTCTCATATGGCCCAATTTTTTATGCCATAAACAAGTATATGCACTTGATTCCTTATATACCATTTCTACTTGACTTATTTCAGTACTCCCTTATAGCTTGTAAAGATTCCCAATCTTTGTTTCTTTCATTACCACCAAACTTGCCTTTTACACTTTCAGTGCTCCAACTTGACTTGTATATTTATACCCACTAGAACTCAAAACTCCTAAAGAAACTCTGGTACATGTCTAACATCTATGAATTTTATTAAAATACCATCGGACATCCTAATCTTAATGCTCCCAATCCGAACAATTTTACAAGAAATATCATTTCTCATAAAAACAACATCGTCATCTATAAGTTGGTAAGATGAAAAACAACTTCTATGTGAACACGTGTGATGGGAAGAAACAAAATATAACAACAATTCTTCTTGATACTTTGAGATAGTACATACAAATAAAACTTTGTCAACCATACTTGAACTTGGTTCAGCCATATTTTCTTCCTTTTTGGAGTCATCCTTAGAGTCTTTCCTTTTCCATCAATCCTTATTAAGATTCCTTGATTTGTCGCAGTACTAGCATCTTCCCATACCCTTCATTCCCTTTAAATTATCCCAGGATGTTCCACTTAAATCCTCCCCTCTTTCTATGGACCGACCTCTAGCCACCATTTCTTTCAATGTTGAGGTTTCTAAACTAGATTTTCTCTGCACCTCCTCACACAACATAGCTACCACAACAATACCATATTAAACGTCATATTTTGTGATAAACCTAATATATGTGACTAAGTGATCCCCATATTAATGAAATGCACACAATTGTGTGAGTTCCTTGTCCTCATCATCATATTTTACATCCATACTGGTTAATTGAGTAATTAGAGTATTGAGAACATTTAAATGATCAAAAACTTGCGTTCCTTATTTCATGCATAGATTGTACAATTGCCTCTTCAAAGAGATTCAATTAGTCAAATATTTATGTACTAAGTGAACTTGCATCTATATATTCCCATTCCTCATGTGTCATATATGTTGGTCTCTTTGTATTTCCTACCAATGCATTATGTATACCTTGTTAAACCAACAGATCTAGCATCTTGCACTTTCACAACTCAAAATTATTATTTCTGTTAAATTTTTCCACCTCAAATCTAGCATTCCAAACTTTTTCCATTGGATCAAACACCTAACCTTTCAACACAAGTCAATTACATTATTTGACTAGTAAACCATTGCACAAATCTTAGCTAAAAATATATGGAGACCAACCCTGAACTCTTAAAGTTTTTAAAAATATATATTATCCCCCCAAATTTTTTTTTTATGCCACCCTCTTAAACATCAATTTTTTTTTCAAAGAAATATATAACTCTTTCAAGATATATTTCTTTACAATCCAAAAAAAAAATGCATCATTTTTTTATTAAATTAAAAAAATATTTGAAGTATGTACCTTCACCATGTAGGGTTTCAAAATCGGATTTTCATATAGTCTTTGTGGCCTCCAAGGGTTTTCACTCGACCTTCTACCAACGAAATTAGTCAAGAGTTTTTCACAATCAACTCTTACACTAAAGAAACTAATTCGATGCCTCCACCAGTGAAAGACCTTCACACAAATCGACCTCTTCTACTTTTTGTCCCACAAATTCCTTTATTTTTCCTCCTGTTACTCCAAAAATGCACATGGACAATATTGTTGTTAGTCAACAAACCTTTCTAAACAAAACATGTTCTTACTGCTCAACGCTAAGGGTTTGTATCCAAAAAACATGACTTCAACTCCAATTTGTGTTTGGACGTTCTTTTTTGCTCTTCTTTGTGTGTGAATCAACCTTAATACTTCCTCCTCTAAACAAAATCTCACTACAAACGAGCTCTTCTCTTTGTGTGAATGAACAACAATTAGACTACTTCCTTCTCTTTTCACAGATTCCCGTCGATTAGACTCTCCTCTCCTTAGTCTCTGATACCACTTGTGTTGTAACACAATAATAGAAAATAAACATTACAAAAAAAAACAAAGAGATCATGGTAAGAAAACAATCACACAAGGAACACAATGCATTTACATGGAAATCTCATGAAGTGCTTGATCCAATTGGCCCCATACTGTCCACCCATGTCTTGGCCACCTACTGTACTAAAGAAACCATCCTACATGCCTTGTAAATTTGTCAAGCCAATCCCTTGTCAAAGTGATCCGAATCAGATCTGACAAGAACAATTGGCTATCAACACACCCTCTAAGATGATAAACACAGGAAACATTTAAGGCTATGGGTGGAGAAGGAGATCAACTTGTTGGAATGAAGGGCCCCATGCCATCATGATTGATGTTCAATTTTGTATCTAATGTATGTAAATTTAGGAAATGTATTGTTGTATAAAAAAAAATGGCACATTCATAAAACCTTTTCCACATGGGAGAAAAAAAAGAAAAAAAAGAAGGAGAAGTGGACTGGAGAGAAGCTAAAGTGTTGGGGATGCCTGACCTTCTAGGTATCCTCACAGTTGAATCAAAATTATATATCATGTATCCCCACATTGGAAAATGGTTTCTTTGGATGTGAATGATGTAGAGAGATTGCTCAGATGTCACTGATTAGCATAGACATGTACCATAGAGACTATAACTTGTGCATTACTGAATAAGAAAGAGCCTGACCAAAGCCAAAAGAATTTTGGTTTTCTTGTTTGTGTTTCCAGGGTAAATTAAGAGTTTATGTTTGATGACTATTCTGGCTTTTATTTTGTAATGAATGGTTAATGTTTTCACTATAACTTAATGGTTTTCTGCATTTTATTTAGAAAATGGAATTTCATACCATTTTGGACTTGAGCTCATTTTATATGAATATGGTCATTATGGTTTTGTAAGACAACCTAACAACTATTTAACCACAGTCATGCATTGATTTTAAGTTGGGAATCAATGACCATCCTTCTCGATCCATTGTTATTTCATTGGGGGTTTCTAATTTCGTTTTTTGAGTCATTGGGTATATCCTGGACTTGCAGGGGAGTTTTCCTTTTTCCCATAAATCATACACATAGTATATTCAAAAACTTGGTGGTGTTTGGGTATTTTCTAGCTTCCCACTGACCATATACATGTTTTGACAATTCTCCATCAATCAATTTCTCTCCCCATACGTTATTCATTGTCCTTGAATGATCAAGTCAACTTCTATACATTTTTCCTAGTTCGTGAATGTTAAAAATTGACTTCCACATGTTTTCGCTGCTCTGGGTTATCAAAATCGCACCTGAGTGTTTTTTGTATTCCATGGGTCATGGAATTCATCCTCTAAATGTTTTTACATGTTGTCGATTATCGAATCCTCTATGAATACTTTACCCACAATCACTGGTTGCCAATTCCAATTTTCAAATGGTTTTCCTTCATGGTCGGTTGTCAAATTCACATTTTAATTATTTATTTTAACCTCAAGTCGACCCATTTCATATAAGGATCTTTCTTGGTCGAATTACTTTCCTCATTCGACTAAAAATCCTTCCTAGTTGACCCAATCCACCCACCTTTTGAATGGATTTTGTTTTGGTTGGTCTATTTATTTTGGTCAACCTAAATTTTGTCTAGCTCGACTTAGTGGACTTTCCTTGTCTTTGAATCAACTTGACTAATTTTTTTTTCGAACTCGACTTCCATTTAACTGAATCCATATTTATTTTTCCTCGATTAACTTGTGTCTTGATTGGTTGAGTATTTCCCATTATCCAAAGAGATAAGGTTATAACCTTTTTATAGAGAATTCCATGTTGGTGATACAAATATTCTATAAGCCTCCGGTTTACGAATCAGATGGTATTAGAGAAGAATTTTGAATGCATTTAGGTATTCTTGTATGGTAAGTACCTATAGTGATTACAAACAAAGTGGACACGAGTTGTTTCCAAGGCTAGAGTGAGCTAGAGCATCAAGAATCTCAGAGGAAAATTATGAAGAGGAAGAGGATCCCAAAGTTATGTTGAATCAATTTGAGTAACATTTGGCCACATTGACATCAATGGTGTCACAACTATTGACAAAAAGAACAAAGAAATGCCATTGACAAATAATTGTAATGAACACCAAAAGAAGGAATAAAATAAGTTAGAGATAGAGCATAAGATTGAGGTAGAGATGGGAGAATGTAGATACAAGAAGATACAGGTACATTTTCATGTAGAGGCTAAGGTGGACATCAAGCCTTATGTTGGGGAAGTTGATGGTATCAGGTTGAACCAATGGATACAACATATGGAAGTATACTTCAGCGTGTATGGGGTAACTATAAAACCAAATATCGTTTTTTCTTGGTTGAAGCTTGAAGGCCATGCTTTGACATGGTGGAAGAGTGATGCACTAAGAAGAGGACTATGAAATGACTCACCAGTGAGTGATTGGGAAGTGTTCAAGAAAAATATCAAATATCGATTTTATCCTATAGGGTATGAGGAACACCAACAAATAGTATGGAAATACTTCAGACAGAGAAAATGACAATTAGTGTAGGAGTTCACAACAAAGTTCAAGAAGAGATAAAATCATATGGAAGTCTGTCTCAAAATTCCATACATGTTATTCAAGTATTTGGGGGCATTTTTTCTTCATATTCATAGTAAAATGATGTTATTTATACCAAAGATAATTGATGAGGCCAGTATTCAAGAACAATTCCTTGAGAGAGACAAGCGAAAACAACAAACAAATCCTCACAAGTAAGTAGAACCACGAGAGAAATAGAGAAGGAACAAAAACAATAAGAAGTGGAATGAGAAGAATATTTTGGAAGCAGCACAAGAAGAAACACTTTCCATCCAACAATGTAAATGATGTGATCAAAAGGGACACACTGAGAAGAATTGTTGGAAATTTCATCTTGAGAAGCACCCCAATTTTTTTTTAGAAAAAGAAGAAGAAAACATTGATATCAGTAGATGCTAAGGAACAGGTGGAGAGAACATCATACCCATAATGGAAGATTAATTTCACCAATATTCATAAACATGTAGCATTAGTTAGTTGTAGTTACAAGGAGAAGGTGATGATTGAACTTTTTTGCATTAAAATTCACATGAAGGAAAGAAAGGTGGATTAGTTGTTCGATCTAGGTTCACAATCCAACTTGATCTATGCAAAATTGGTTGAGAATCTTGGGCTTGAGACTGAAGAAGATCCACATCCATACCCCATGGGATACGTAAGGAAATATGTGTAATTTTAAGTGATCAAGCAATTAAAATTTTATCTTTCCATCAATCAAAACTTTGTTGATGAAGTAGTGGCATATGTATCTCCTCTTGACATATGTGGAGTCATCATGGGAAGTCCATATTTGTACATGAGGGATGCTATTTTATGAAGGATATTGAACCAATGTAGGCTTGTCATGGATGGAAATCTTATGCCATAAATGAATACCAGGAAAAGGCTAGTATATCTTTTATCAATTCTCATGAGGCAAGAAGAATCATGGGTAGTACAAAGAAGTTTTTCTTGTTGTTTTTAAGAGAAGGACAGAAAAAATGGGAAGGCATTGAGTTGTATATGAAGGAATCCTTAGAAGGATGTAGTGGCGAGAAACATCAACAATTACAACAATTGATTGAACCCTATAGGGAAGTGTTTAAAGATCCTCAGGGATAGCCACCCAAGAGATAGGTTGAACATGAGATTTAGTTGTTGTCTGAGTCACCACTCTCTAAAATTGAGATGTACAGGAAGTCCATCATTGAGGTAGATGAAGTAAAGAAGAAACTGCAACAATTGTTGGAGCGGGGAGTCACTAGACCCAATATGTCACCATGTGGTTCACCCATCATCATGGTGCCAAAGAAAGATGGAAGCTGGAGAATGTACATTGAATACTATTCCTTGAATAAGATTACCATTAAGAATAAATATCCTTTCCCAAGGATTGATGACTTGTTGGATCGTATCTAGCCAAATTATTCACTAAGTTGGACCTCAAGTCAGGTTACCACCAAGTGAGGATCAAAGAACAAGACATGTGGAAGACAACATTCAAAAAAGGACAAAGTTTGTATGAGTGGATAGTAATGCCTTTTGGATTATGCATTTCACCTGCAACATTTATGAGACTTGTGAATGATGTGATACTTCACTTCATTGAATGTTTTGTAATAGTATATTTAGATGACATAATAATCTCTAACAATAATTGGAAAGAGCACCTCTCACATGCGACACGAGTACTGGATATCTTGAGAAAGACCAAGTGGATTTCCATCTTGCATAAATGTGAGTTTCGAAAGAATTCCTTGATATATCTTGGAGACATGATTGGAGGAAGAAAGTTGAGGTTATATCCAGAGAATATTGCAGTCATCACCCAATGGCCTATTCCCACCAATGTGATAGAGGTTAGAAATTTCATGGGAGAAACTTAGTATTTAAGGAAATTAATTGTAAAATTTTGTACAGTAGGAGAACCATTCCATGTCGTGACCACCAAAGGAAAGATATTTCATTAGGGTAAGATAAAAAAAAAGAGTATTTGAAGACTTGAAGAAGAAAATTAGTGATGCTCCAGTATTATCCATGGCGAATTTCCAACAACCTTTTGAGCTAGAGACTAATGCTAATGGATATGCATAGGGATAGGTATCCATGCAAGGAGGCATGATTGCATGCTATCATTCTTATTTATTTCATGGAAAAGTTATTAACTATCCCACTTATGATAAGGAACTCTTTACAATTGTACAAGCAATGAAGAAGTGGAAGGATTACCTCTTGGGAAAAGAGACTATCATACACACAGATAATGATCCCTTTCAGTATCTACAAAGTTCGAGCATGATGCAACATGTGACAAATTAAAATAGGTTAGGTTTCTTGCAACATTTTCATTTATTGATTAGCTACAAGAAAGGAGTCACAAATAGACTAGCATACATGTTCTCTCGACCACCACTAAAGAAGATTGCAGTAATTTGAATGATAATGCATCTTGAGCCTTTCACTCATGAACTTCTGAGTGAATATTATGAGGGATTTGAAGATTTCAAAGGATTCTACAAGAAGCTAAAGGAGAGGGTGGTTTCTATCATGGAAGGAAATGAATACCACCTCCAAGATGGTTTGTTGCATAAACTAGACAAATTGTGCATAACCCGGTCCAGAAGCGTTCAGTTGATGAGAGAAGAACACACTTCTAGGGTTGTTGGATATGTTTGCATGACAAAGATAGTGGCAAATTTGCAATAGCATTTGTATTGGCCAAATATGCAACAGTAGGTGGAAATTGTTTTTAGAGGTAGCACAAGTAAGCCAAGCAACCGAAAAATTGGCTTGTACATACCATTTCCAGTGCCAAACAGGCCTTGAAAGAGAATCACCATGTATTTTTTTGGAGGTTTACCTATGAATTGTAGAGGTCGTGACTACTTATTCATTTTGGTGGACCGTTTCAGCAAAATGTGTGTGCTCTTTCCCTGTAAGAATACAATCTCTGGACGGAAAGTAGTTGAACTATTTTTCAGCAATGTCTGGATACATTTCATATTTCCAACTTCCATCATATCTGATAGGGATAGAAGGTCCTTGGGAATATTTTGAACAATGCTTTGGGAAAGAATGAATACCAATTTGAAGTACACCACTCCCTTCCAAGTTGAAGTACCAAGTTGATGGAAAAAATGAGGTAATAAATAGGATGTTGGTGAAATTGTTTAGAGGTTACAACAACATATATCCAAATACTTGGGATGATCACCTAGTCTACATTCAAAACTCGTACAATAGAGAAATTCATTCTTCCACCAATAAGTCTCATTTTGAGACATGTTTTCGTTTTTTGCCTTGTTCACCATTTTACATTGTTTATGGGAAGCAGAAGGAAGAAGAAAAAATACAAGGAGAAGAAAATAAGGAAAGCACATTCATGGAAAAGATCAGTAATATACACCTAAGGGTTTAGGAGAAGCTTAAGAAGATCCAACATTTGTACAAATCCAGAAATGATCAACATAGGGAAGATCATAAGTTCCAGGTTGGATACAAGGTGTGGCTCTATCTATGTACTGAACGATTGTAACGAGAATCAATGAAACTAAATACCCATGCATGTGGACCATTTGAGATCATTGAACAAGTGAATGAGAATGCCTTCAGACTGAAACCTCCACCTTACATGCAGATCAAATCAGTGGTGAATGTGAAAAATTTGAAGTTGTTCAAACCCTCCATGCTAGATGAGTAGGAACAACATCCCGTTCTTCTCACTGTTGAATACCTTGCACCTCATGGAGTTGAGGAGTTGAAGGAATACATAGTTCTGCAGCGCAAAGAGTGGACAAATTGCATATGATAAAAATAAATGTGGAAGATTTCTCCTAAGGGATAAAATGCAAGGAAATTGAAGTGGTATGAGAGGAACCATATTGCAAGCAAGTTACCCCATCTATCCATGGAAGATTTTGGGGACCAAAAGCTTCCCAGTGGGGAGGTGTGATCCAAATTGGATTCGGCAAGAACAATTAGCTATTGGCTCAGGAGTTAGGATGATCAACACATGAAAAGTTTAAGGCTATGGATGGAGAAGGAGATCGACTTGTTAGTATGAAGGGCCCCAGGCCATCATGATTGATGTGCAATTTTGTATCTAATGTATGTAAATATGGGAAATATATTCTTTTATAAAAGAAATAATGAGATGTTCATAAAAAAAATTCTACATGGAAGAAAAGGAAAAATAAAAATAAAAATAAGGAGAAGTGGATTGAAGAGAAGATGAAGCATTAGGGATGCCTCACCTTCCAACTATCTTCCCGGTTCACTCAACATTATATATCATGTATCCACATGTTGAGAAAGGGGTTATTTGGTTTGTGAATGATGTAGAGAGGTTGCCCATATGTAACTGAGGATCATAAACATGTACCAAAGAGCCTGTAACTTTCTCATTGTTGAATAGTAAAGAGCCCGACGAAGCCAAAAGAATGTTGGTTTTCCCATTTGGGTTTCCAAGATAAATTATGATTTTATGTGTGATGATTGTTGTGGTTTATATTTGTTTATGAATGGTTAATGTGTGCATTGTAACTTAATGGTTTTTTGTGTTTCATTTAGCAAATGGAATTTCATACCAGTTTGGATTTGAGCTCATTTTATATGAATATGGTCGTTATGGGTTCATAAGCCATCCTAAGAGCTCTTTTACTATAGTCGTGCATTGAGTTTGAGTTGGGAATCGACGACCATCCTTCCCAAGTCATTGTTATTTCATTGGTGGTTTCCAATTTTGTTTTATGAGTCATTGGGTATACTCCTGACTTGTTGGGGTGTTTTCCTTTTTCTCATAAATCATACATTGAGTATATTTAGAAACCTAGGGTTGTCTGGGTGTTTTATATCTACCCATGAACCATATACACGTTTTGACAATTCATCTACAAACAATTTCACCCCCATACTTTTTTTTTTTTTGTGAATGCTCAAGTTGACTTCTATATNCCCCCATACTTTTTTTTTTTTTTGTGAATGCTCAAGTTGACTTCTATATGTTTTCCCTACAGGGTGAATGTTAAAAATCTACTTCGATACATTTTAGCTTCCCTTGGTTGTCAAAATAGCCCCTGAGTGTTTTTTTTATGTCGTGGGTCATGGAATTCATCCCCTAAACATTTTTTCATGTCGTTGGTTATCGAATTTACCCTCCGTATTTTACCTAGAGTTGTTGGTCTCAAAATATGATTTTCAAATTCTTTTCCTTCATGATTGGTGGCCGAATTTGCATTTTAACTATTTATTTTAACCTCAAGTTGACCCATTTTTGACTAAGTTGTTTCTTGGTCGAGTTCTATAGGCTTATTCAACCAGAAATCCTTCCTAGTCGACCAAATCTTCCCACATTTCGATTGGAGTCTCTTTTGGTTGACCCAACTTTCATCTAGCTCAACTTGGTCGACTTTCCTTGCCTCCCATTTGACTTGACTCATTTTTTTTCTGAATCAAATTTTAGGTAGTCGAGTCCATATTTATTTGGGTCGACTTGACTTGCGACTTGATTGGTTGAGTATTTCCCATCATCCAAAGTGATAAGGTTATAATTGTTTTATAGATAATTCCATGTTGGTGATATGGATAGGCTATAAGCTTCCCATTTACGGATCACAAAGTGCCCAACTTATTAGGAGTCTACAACACCATTTCAAGTTCACCCAAAAATATTGCACGAATTTCATGAGGTTCTTGATGATTCTTCACATGGAGATGTCATCCGTGAAGGGAACCCTAATCGGCCCAAGTTAACTCTTCGACCACCATTCCAAGAGTGCAACACCTGATTTTACCAAAATTTTCTCTAATAGTGGTGAGAAGAAACAAAACTATCATCAATCAACTCTAATACCACCTATCATGGGCCGACAGTCTACTAATAGTGGTGAGAAGAAACAAAATTATCATCAATCAACTCTAATACCACCTATCATGGGCTAACAATCTACTAATAATTTTTTATGATTGCTTGGTGTGCCCAAGTTTCTTCGACACCTATGGTCATGCAACACTACCTTTCCTTCAGTAGTGGAAATTTGACCACACCCCACCTACTATATCCAGACTATGTCTCTTCGCTCAAGGTCTTCCCATAACATCAATTTGAGATACAATGGTTAGATACACCAAGTCCCACTCAACTAAAATTATCCAATAAGTATACTAGGAGCACCTCCAACCCTCACCTCAAACTTTCTACAACAATACTAAACTTAGACAATATTACAGTAAGCCAGATTACGAGTATGAAAAGAACATCAACATTCAAATATGAATTTTCACAAGTACACAACATATGCAGACCGATGCCACTCAAGAGAATCTCCTAACACCCTTATTCATACATGTATAAGAATGTTACATGTGATACAAGACTTGTACAAGTCAACCATTGTCACATCCACATTTTCACAAGTACACAACATATGGACACCGGTGGCACTAAAGAGAAGCTCCTAACACCCTTATTCATATATGTATAAGAATTCCAAATATGATACAAAACTCATACAATTCAATCATTTTTTCATTCCCAGGGCTACCTCATGCTCCTAGACAGCGTTGCAAAAATTGTACAAGTCAACCCTTGTCACATTCGTAGGCATGTCTCATGTATGTCTTGTTCACAATCTCGATCACTTAGCCAACATGGGTGACCTACAATACCAACCCCAGTAAAATAAAATATTAGATCGCTTCACTGCTTCTTTCTTCCTCTTTGATGTCCTTTGATGATCGATTAAGGATGTCTTAGCTGAATAAGGTCTCTCCAAGATTTTTATGTTCCTTTCCTTTTACTTGGAAAGTCATGTCACTTGGGGTGAACCTAAGACAAATCATCCATAGTGCTTGTGCTAGTCCACATGAGTTGCTCCAACATCACCTCATCCTATGGTGGACCTTGTCATCCACACATAGGTTACCCCATTTGTGAGCCGTCTCATCTCATGCCCAAATCATCCAACTGTCCAAGCCCAACTATTCTCAAGGCCAATCTGTCCATGCTTAAGGAATGCATGGCCAAGGGACCAAACCGAACAAGTGCAATCTACGATCACAACCTATGACAACTTGTGCCCGAAGGAACTTCGACCAGCTCATCGGAACCCCCAAGATCGGAATTCCCACTCAATGGGTTCATATGAATCTTGGCACACTGACTCTTCAAGTCTCAATTCAAGTCCACCCAACTACATGGCATGTCCAACTAGAGTCCTAGACTCCATCTACTGTGCATCATGTCTATCCACAAGAGTGCCCAATCTCTCTAAGTTCCCTTGACAACCCCAAGATGTGTCCCTTACCTCTTGCTTAGGAATCTTGGTCATTTGAACTTCCCATCCATGACAGTGTGATGGAGGTGTCCCACGCCCCTCTATACAAGGGTCTTATAGTAAGTTTTTCAAGCCATTTTCCCTAAAGGGATGAAACGCATCATCCTCTTCACCTATGAAGTGTTTGTATTACACTCTCCTTATCATTTGACCAATGAGTTCATCAAGTTCAAAACTAAATTCAAGACATAAATGAGTTCATCAAGTTGAAAACTAAATTCAAGACATATTGCAAAACTTTTAATGTAGGTATGCCTTATCTCCCCTACCCATCACCAATCAAAGGGTATTTGATAGTGAGCCCTCTCATGACCTAAATCTACAATCTGTTTATGGTCAGGCCAAGGTTGTCTATGTCACTGAAGATATGATAAATTGAGTATTCTGCAGCAAGACCTTAAGATACGATAAATTGAGTACTCTGCAACAACATCTTAATGATTATGTCCCTAATAAATGATATTCATCAATCCTCGGAGTTTAGCAAACTACTATTGTCAATTGGCGAGAATTTCAGTGAGAACGAAGCTCAAATGGATAAAAGCCATAGTTCGATATAGAGGTTTTTAATTTAGATATCAATGTGATTTTCTCTTAAGGTTATCTGGGACGAAGAGCCTTGCTCTACCAGGAGCCATTATGACAAATCCAAAGGAACGTAGACCACTAGCTCTGATTATGGCTCCATAACACTAATCCTAGCATCCTTGGTTTCTCATAAATGAAAGTCAATCATCACCTAGGTAATACTCATGTCTAGGCACCAACTGGTCCAATAAGAATCCTTAATTGTCTTGAAATGGGCAAACAGTTGTTTCAATCATCTAAGAAAGATCTGATTACTATCCATGAAGAGTTGTTTCAATAATTTTTTCGAAATGTCCCCAAGTCTGATGCATGTTATTTGATGGATCTTGAAATATAATGGGACGAGGAATCGACGTTGTGTTAATATCACTTGAAGACATTCTTTACCCATTGACTTGCAGACTAGAGTTTGAATTCACAAACAACGTCTTGAATAAGAGGCTCTGATCGTTGGCCTCGAGCGTGCTTTGCAAAGCAATGCAGTAGCTGTTGTGTTCTTAGGAGACTCTGAATTGGTTTTCAAGCAGATGGACATGGATTATGGTGTGGGACCTAATTTATCAGGTAATTTCTTTCAACATCAGATGGTGTGGGATCTAATTTATCAGGTAATTTCTTTCAACATCAGATATGATTCAAAGAGTGGAATAGTTTGGCGGATGCATTAGCCATGACTTAAGAGTTGGTTGATCATCACCCACAAATTATTGGAGTGCGTTTTAAGATTCGCATTTTATACAGATCTTCAGTCTCGAATAACTAACTTAGGTAGCCATGACTTAAGAGTTGGTTAATCCTCACCCGCAAATTATTGGAGTGCGCTTCAAGGTTTGCATTTTATACAGATCTTCAATCTCGAATAAGTAACTTAGATATTTGAGGATGATGAATATATTGTCAAATTTATGCAAAAAATACTTGAAGTCGAGTAAAGCAGTGCGCAGGTATCTTAGAGCAGGGAAAAGGAAGAAGACCATTTTTTAACCAAATGAACTAATATGTGTAGAGGTATCTTAGAGCAACGAAAAGGAAAAAGAAAAAGGCAAAAGACCAAAACCATAATGATGTTAGGATTATCCACCAAATGAATTAACAAGGGATTATTCTTCCTAGAGACATTTTACAATCCATTATAGAGGAGATGTTGTCAAGTTTCATTAAAGAAAAAAAAGTAAAGTTCTACTCATTTAAACCAAAAATAATTACATGTATATGTATATAATCGAAATATACATCTCTCTTCACCCAAGTCACTTATACAAAATCAAAATATAGATGTTTTTTTGAAGTTGTCTCACTAAAGGCCAAGGACTACACAAAGGACTACACAAGGACCAAGGGAGTTGCTTATAATTTACAGGCATCATAAAAAATTAAACGCAATTGTTTTTCCAGAGTTCCTTTGAAACATTTACATTGCAGTTGTTTCTCGATATTCACGTTTTTTCTCCTCTTACATTAAAAAATAGACACCATGATGCTCTCTTGGATCTACAATGCGCAGAAAAACTCTGTAGAGCACCGTTGCAAAAGACCGCACAGTTAAATATTTCATCGCTGAACTCTTGGGACTTACTGCGCAGTTGCCAGACTACGATGCGATGATAACACTTAATAAAAAGATTTCATGGCACTGTGCTACTTTTGCACATAAACTCACTTCCATATTCAAGAACTTTTTTAGAAACAAAGAGAATGCATTACAGAAACTCAGAAAGACATAGATACTTAATATATTATGAACTTGGGTGCTGCTTACGGTTAAAGAATACAAAACTATGTTGAGGTTCGGTTCTAACAACTTCTGGAAATTTACAAAAACTAGAGCTTGTTTTCTCAAACTTATTCAACTCCTTACACAATTGTTGTTGTTGCTAACTATCAAATTACATTCTATCTCTTTTCTCATATTAACTACTTACAGACTTAGACATATATAGACTAAGACTAAGACTTCCTGTAGAAGTAAAATCGACTCAAACAATTAAGACTACAATAAATACAATTGACTCTATCTGCATAACACAACTCGAGAAAGATAAAAGATCGGCTCATTAAATATCACTCCTTAACACTCCTCCTTGTTGTGTCTCACAGACTAACATCTTTGCTTTCTGTAAGTGTGAAAATCATGACTTGTAATTAATATTTGCAACACTCCCCCTTAATTATAAGAATGTGAGTTTAAAGAATACAAAATTTACATCAAAATTTTAAATTGACATGTATTGTCAAATATTTGCGACAGTGTCGACTCCTAGATAACTGTGCAATTTCTGAAATGCATCTCTTTCCCAAGATTTTGTAAATATGTCTGCAACTTGTTCTTTAAACCTGCAAAACTCTAAGCAAATTCCTTTTTTATTCACCAATTCTCTGATAAAATGATACCTTGTATCAATATACTTGATTTTCTTGTGAAACACATGATTCTTAGATAATATGATGGTGGATTTGTTGTTACAACTTGTAGCTACAATCTACTCAGCTTCAATTGAAGAAAGAGTCACAATGGGTTGCTTCCTTGATGCCCATGACACTATACATGTTCCAAAATGAAATGTGTACTCATAGGTACTTTTCGTGTCATCTATGTTGCCTCCACAATCACTGTTAGTGTATTCTATAAGTCTAAAATTTTCTGAAGTAGAATATATAATGCCAAAATCTTTTGTTCCATTCACATATCTAAGAAATTTTTTCCCTTAATTTCGATGAGATTATTTTGGAGTTTCCATGAGCGTTGAAATAAAGCTTACTCCATACATAATATCATACCTTGTTGTTTTCAGATACATAAGGTTTCCTACCAACCTTTTAAAAAAAGTTGGATCCACCTTGGACCCTTCATCTTCCTTGCTTAACTTCAATCATGTTATAACAAGTGTTGGGGCTTCCTTGGAATTCAACATATTGAATCTTTTCAAAAATTCATGCGCATATTTAGATTGTGAAATAAATATACCATCTTTGGACTCGTGAACTTTAATACCCAAAAAATATGTCATAAGCCCCAAATAAGTCATTCAAACTCATTCTTCCTGACTGACTTAAATTATTCTATGCCAAAATCACATGTAAAAATCAAATCATCTACATATAAGAAATCAATTAACATATTATCTTGTTCATTTTATTTGATATACAATGTTGTCTCACATTCACTTATTTTAAATCCATTTTAAGGTAGGAATCTATGCGACTGCACCAAGCTCTGGGAGCTTGATTTAACCCATACAACTCCTTATTCAATCTATATATTGTTTTTCTTTTCCTAGAATCTCATAGCTTTGTGGTTGTTCCACATATACTTCTTCCTGTAAATGACCATTCAAAAATGATGACTTTACATCCATTTGATGAACATACCATTTATTACGCGCAACAATTTCCAACACAGTTTTGACCATGTCCATGTGTGCAACTGGTGCAAATGTTTCATTGAAGTATATTCTAGGTTGTTGTGTAAAAACCCTTGCAAATAACCTTTCCTTGTGCTTCTGCACATTTCCATCTGCATCTTTCTTGGTTTTAGAAATCCACTTGACACTTATCACATCTTTGTTCTTGTTGGGTATGTGTTATATTCTTTGCACGAGTAGTAGTGTCTGAGCGCCT
>CBVK0105244336.1:0-15386 GCA_900067695.1 Picea abies | reverse complement strand
TTACTGAAGGTGTTCGTCCTCTGTTGGAATACCTGTGTTGTCGAACAATTATCTTCCACCATTTCCAATACCTCAAAGGGACCATACCACAAATCCATGATCTTCTTACCAAGACCATGTAGCATTTCCTTATTTGGTTGTAAACATACTCTGTCTCCCACTCTAAATGTTATCTATGTTATGTTTTGGTCATGTATGGACTCGTACTTTTCCTATGAATTATTCAATGTCTCTTTTAATTGCAAATGGATCTTCTTGATCTTCTCCATAAATGTTTTTGCTTTTAATGCATCTCTTGGAAGGTCCTCCCCCACTCCTCGTTGTTGTCCATATACAAAATCTAAGGTTCAAGGTGGAAAATATCCAAAGAAATATTCAAAAGGTGACTTACCAATAGAAGTGTTGATTGCTCTGTTATAAAAGTGTTGTATCTATCTATCTATCTATCTATCTATCTATCTATATATATATATATATATATATATATATATTAGATTTTCATCCCATTTCTTTGGATTCTTCTAGTTGTAAAGCTTCACCAAAGTCCTATTGACTAACTCTGTATGCCCATATGTCTTTGGATGGAATGTTGTATACCTATTGAGCTTATTGTCCATCATATCCCACAATGTAGTCCAAAAGGAACTAAGAAATATAGTGTCCCTATCCAAGATGATGCTCCTTGGTATCCCAAAGTGCACCTAGAGCTATTCAATGAATAATTTTGTTGCTTCCCATCCCTTGATGGTCTTTTTATAAGGCATGAGAATACACATTTTTTGGAATGTATCAACTACCACAAATAAATAGTCATGTACCTTCCACATGGTTGGTAAATGACCCACAAAATCCGTGGAAATGGTTTCCCAAGGTCTAGTGGGTACCTGTAAGGGATGGTATAGATCTTGTTTCCTATTATTGGGCTTACTAGTACAAAAATATATACATCCTCTAATATATCGTGCTACATATTATTTTATTTCTGTCTAGTTCACATACCTATATAATTTGGAAACTATCTTCCCAAAACAAAAATTTCCTACAACCTTGGAGGTGTGAGCCTCTTTGGTTAGTTGCAATCATTCAACTTTAGGAACTCAAAGCTTGTTGATCTTGTAGAGTAGACCATTCTAGAAATGATAGTCATCCTTACTGTCACCTTATTCTATATGAGTTTGTCCCTGTAGTATATGAAACACCTCCTTGAAGTCATATTATTTTTATTCCCCTCTATATGCATCATGGGTAAAAGGCTCCATGTGCATCAAAGTTCCCAAAGTTGTAATCTTGGATCTAGGTGGTTGTGAAAGCATGTCTGCCAAATTTTTTGTGCTAACCTTCTTAAATTTATGAAAAAATGAAACTACTATAAGAACCCCATCCATTTCGAGTGCCCTTTTTTCTATAACTTAAACTGGGCCTATAAATACTGGAGCAACTAGTGATCTGTGTGGATGATGGTCTCCTTGCCCATCAGATAATGCTTTGACTTTTTGAAAGCTTGTAACAAGGCATAGAGATCCTTTTCATAGGTAGGTTAGTTAAATATCTAGATATAGGAGTATCTCAGTGGCCACCCACCTATTCCAATTGGCTCAAAACATTTTTTTGGAAACTTACTATTTTTAGCAGTTTTTTGGGTCTCAAACTTCTGGGGCCATTTTGAGGGACTAAACGAAATTTTTCATGATATGGAACCACAATTATAGCCACAATATCTATTTTATACTGTTAAATTAATATCCTCATCGATACCTTTCCAACGAGCTATCATTCACCCCAATCGAAGATCGTATGCCAAAGTTATGCCCCCGGGAAGTTGATACACCAAACTACCCAAAACGGGGTCCACAAACCTGTTGGATTTTCATCTTCCGAGGTTAGGATTTTGGATTTTGTTTATGTTAAAAATTCCTTTGGAGCCTCATTGTAACAACCATATTCTTGCGAATGAGCGTAGCAATCACATCTCTTTTCAAAGAAAATTTTCCACCATTCTAGTGAGTCTTTCACTTTGTATTTCTACATTTTTGCACATTTCTCTCATTAATAGAAATTGTGTATTATTGTATCTCTGTTTTTATGGTTATATCTCTGATATTTATTTGTTATATTATTGGATATATAATATATCTCTCTACATTTCGTTATTATATCTCCGCTCTCATTTTGTGTCGAAAATAATCCATATCATTGGTACCAGAGCAGGCTGCTCTTGATCATTTTTCAGTGCATGTCCCCGATGAGGTCCAAGCATAGAAATTTTGGTCTCGATCTTGTCTCTATTGAGGATAATTTCTCTCACATGCCTAATAAACCCTCCATGGTGGAAAAAAATAAAGATGACGGAGCATAATATTCTATTAATTTGTTGCTTGACCAAGCTCTCACGCAACAAAGGGACGAAATGATGGAGAATTTTTCCCACATCCTTCAACGATTGTTGATAACAGAACGAACGTCTTCATCAAGAATCCACTTTGGAGGCACCTCTCCTTTCAAGGTATAATTTGATTTTTATATCCCTGTATTTGAAGGTCAGATCGATGTGAATGCCCTAGAAAAATGGTTAAATATGCTAGAAGGTTATTTCTTTGTTCACAATTTTTCTGACAAGGAAAATATCACCTTCACACTCTGTAAGGATCTCCCCCATGTCAAACATTAGTGGGAAACTTACTAGGAGAAAATGTCCACAGAGGAGTCTGGAATATATGGGGTCGAGCCCACTTAGTATTTTTTTGTGGATGTGGTCAAGGAACAATATTACCTATTAGCAACTATGACGACCAATACATGAGATGTACCACACTATGACAAGAGAGGGGACAAATAGTGTCGGAGTTCACAAATACTTTGCATACCTTGCGCACCACGATGGGTATCAAAGACTCCGAGTGGAATATGGTTCTGAAATACCGCGGGGCTCTACATAGGTACATCCAAATCAAAATGGATTTCCTAATCATCTCATATGTTGTCAAAATCGAGTAGAAATTTAGGCACAATAAAAAATGGGAGTTCAGGTTTGCAAATCAACAACAACCAAAGTATGGTAAAGACATCCCTAACAATTGGCCTCCATAAAACCAACCCAAGCCACAGGAAAAGAAGGGTAACAGAAAGACGAAGGACACTGTAAAGTGGTATGATTTCCAAAAAAGGCCCTGGAACAACATTGATGAATGTCGCTCAAAACAATCATTGGTGGTCGAGATAAAATAAAAGGAGTCGAACCCTAATTCATAATATTATTAAGAAAATAATGGGAGAAGATAGATCATCGACACAGAACCCACTTCTACTATCGCCACTACAACAATTCAACCAAAAGAACCAATAGATCCTGAAGAGGGAGAACACATTTTTCATTCACAGATGTGGGTTAAGGGGACCCCGCTGCATTTTATTGTTGATAACAGAAGAAAAAATAACATCATCTCAACAGAGGTCATCAAACAGTTGATATTGTCGAAAACACCACACCCACAACCATACAACATCGGGTGGCTTCTACAAGGACGATATCTCTGTGTAGACATAGAGCTATCCATTTTGAGGCCCTCAAAATTCTGAGGCCATTTTGAGGGCCTAAACGAAGTTTTTTCACTATCGGGAACCTCAAAGAAATTCAAAGGCTCCGGTTGATTTTGTGAAATAAATATCCTCATCGATACCTTTCCAACAAACTATCATGTGCCCCAAACAAAGATCGTATGCCAAAATTATGCCTCGGGGAAGTTGATACACCAAACTACCTAAAACGAGATCCATAAACCTGTTGGATTTTCATCTTTCGGGGTTATGGTTTTGGATTTTATTTATGTTAAAAAGGCCTTTAGAGCCTCATTTTAAAAACCATATTCTTTCGAATGAGTGTAGTCATCACATCTCTTCTCAGAGATAAGCTACCATAATTCTAGCAAGTCTTTCACTCTATATTTATACAGTTTTGTACATTTCGCTCATTAATAGAAATTGTGTATTAATGTATCTATGTATTTATGGTTATATATTTGATATATATCTATTATATTATTGGATATATGATATATCTTTGTACATTTATTTATTATATCTCCTCTCTCATTTCATGTTGAAAATAATCCAAATCATATCGCCCCATGAAACACTTCAGAATGATAGCATACATGCCTTCAAACCTACATCAGGACTGCTTCCATGGAATACCCACTTCCATCTGTCTCCACTTTGAAGGGATTTTGCAAGTTTGGTATCATGAGCATTGGTGCTTGATTGATATTTGTTTGCATCTCATCAAAGGCCTTTTTTTTATTCTTCCCCCACTGGAAACTCTTACTTCCCATTGTTATTGTGTGGAGTGGTGCAACTACTGCTGAAAAAAAAAAAAAAAAAAAAAAAAAAAAAACAATGAACTTCCAGAAGTATTGTGTTGACCCAAAAAATCTCCTAATTTCTGTGCAATTTGTAGGAACTATCCATTTTATTATGGCCTCCATATTAGTGGGATCTATTTTGAGCTCACATCCACCAATCACATACCCCATCTGCACCAAATATTGTTGATAAAACTCACATTTATTGAGATTGGTGAGCAATTGGTGCTTCTTAGGGGTCTCTATAAGATGTGAGATGTGCTCCTCCCAGGTAGCACTATAAAATAGTATATCAACCAAATAGACAATAAAAAATGAATATAGATAAGGGTGTAAAACATTATTCATTAGTCTCATAAATGTATTTGGTGTGTTGCATGAACTGATTGGCATAACCAACCGCTCATACAGACCTTGCCTTGTATTGAAGGAAGTATTCTAGGTATCTTATTCTTTGACTCATACCTATTGATATCATGATTTTAAATCCGTCTTAGTGAAGTACTTAGCATGTTGCAACTACTCCAACAGATCATCGATCCTGGGAAGAGGGTACGAATTCTTTAGTGTAATCTTTTTCAATGCCCAATAATTGATACAAATTCTCAAAGTCCCATCCTTCTTGGGGAAAATTATGATGTGTGACCCACATGGTGAGGTATTTTTTTGAATCACACGTTTCTTGAACAATTGTTGCAACTAATTTTTTACTTCATTTCCTTCTAGAACGAACTATCTATACATCCCAATATTCAACAATGGGGAGTCTGGAAATAATTGGATTTCATGTTTCACTTTCCTCTTAGGTGGTATCCCTTTAGGCTCCTAGAACGCTCCTATATATGCCTATAGTAACTCCTCCAACTGATGTTTTTCCTCTTTATTACACCCCTCCAGGGATGTGTTTACTCTCATTGACTCATCATCAAACTAATTTTCTCTTAAGAAAAGTAAAACATATTTCTTACTAGAACTAATCAATTTCTTAGCTTGATTGGCACTTACCAATGATTTTTTTTTTTTTTCCTTTGTGCATGTTGATGATGAATGATTTATCATACTTGATGGGGTGGAATTGTTTGTCTCTCTGAATGAATATAGCATCCCTCATATACATGTATGGGATTCCAAACACTACTTCGCATACATCCAATGGTACAATGTCCAATTCTACTTCATCTATAAAATCAACACTTACAACAAATTTAATCTTGCACTGCTTTGTTAGCTTGATCTCTGCATCCTTGTTTACCCAACCCAATGGATAGGGGTCGGGACGATTGTGAACCTCCAATCCAATATTGTTTACTACATCCACTGCTATGAGATTAGCATGTGAACTAGAGTCGAACAAATCATCTATCTTGGTCTTCTTGACTTGATTCTTGATGTGGAGGAGATTGTTCACCTCCTTATCTTCGTGCTGATGAAGGATACTCAGATTCACCACCTTATGCACAAATTTGCAAAAAATATTTTCATCCACATCGGAGCTTCTTTAAGCTTGATTGCTCGAATCCATGGCTAGAAGGATTTTTTTCTTTCCATCCTTCTTGTGGTTCTTTGGGTTCATCTCTGGATGTAGTTTCCAACACTTTTCCTTAGTGTGGAAATCAATGTTGCAATGATTTCAATGGTTGATGGCATATTTTCACTGATGTGTAGTGGTTGTTGTCTTCATATTTCCCCCCCTTTCCACTTCTTCTTCCCCTCCTTGGAAGTTTCCTAGTGATCATTTTTCTTGGAACCACTTGGTTGCCCTTTCTTTTGGCCTATGTTTTCCATGTATTGTTCTTGTACACATGTCTCATCAACTTTCCTTGAATTGAATAACATTACCTTATTTCATATATGATTTTGTATACCCCCCAAATACTTGAGGAGTACATCTAGGTTCTTGGAAGAGATACCTAACATGCTGTCATATTTCGAAACTTAGTGGTGTACTCCTATACACTTTGTCCCTACCTCTGCCTAAAATAGTGCCATCGAATCCATTGGTCCTCTACATACCCAATAGGGTATAATTGGTACTTGATGAGGGTTTTGAAGTCCTCCCGCCTAGTTACTAGTATATCACCCTCCAATATAAGTGTTTATGTATGGCTTTCCCATTAGGTTAAAGCATGGCCCTCTAACTTCAATCTAGCAAATTAAATATTTTTGTCTTCATCTATATGGTAAACACTAAAATAAACTTATAGTTGTTGCAACCAATGATTTAGTTTTCATCGATCTCACTTTGGTATGGATTTATGTCCATTTTCACTTCCATATTGAATAGGGACTATGTAGGGTTAACGACACTCAAACTCACCTGCTCTTTCTTGGGTTCTTTATGCGACTCATTGCTTGGCTCTTCCTCCATTGTCTCTGAAAAATCCAATATTTCTTCTTGGAGACACCATGAGGAGGTCCATATTGCGGTTGATATCAGCGACCTATGCTTCCAACCTCTCAAATATCTCTTATGTTGTATCTCTAGGGTTGTTATGAACATAATTGTCTATCATAAATGGGGTTTCTACGAATTCTCTTTAATCCAATTCCTGGATCCTACAAATTCCCAGAAATACCAAAAATAAAGACTTACTTTGATACCAATATGATTTGTAAACTATCATGGATATTCCACTAGATCATTTTGTCACAACAGATCTGATAAATAAAAATGAAATCTACACTATGAAGGTTAAATTCCTTTAGATTCCAGAATATTTAGTTAATGATTTTCTTCTTATTCATGAAATAGACAAGATGTATAAAATAGAGTACAGTGAAATATAATCACACACCATCCACCCAATAACACACATATTTTCTCTAGGAAACCCTTACGAGAGAAAACCCATCTAGGAGGTGAGGTTTCTCTGCTCTCTTTTCTCTGGTATGGAAATAATGCAACTACAAAGGAGAAGGAAATCTCTATGGAGTTACTTAAGACTTGTGGCATGATAAGATACTACAGAACATTAACCCCCTCTATTATTCTCTCTAATTTCCCACTCCCAATTGTTCTTCTCTCTATGGAACAAAATACAATAACATAGAATGGAACCCCTTCTCATCATAGCAGCCTGATATTTAACATAGCCCGATAGCCATCTAGGGTTAGGGTTTTGACTTCCTCAACCTTAAATTGTGATAAGGTTTTGGAACTTATAGAATATTCTTGAAATTACTCACATGAATAGCCCCATATGTATGAGTAATGGAGGCTGGCATGAAATCCTCTTGTACCATGGTAGTCAACACGATAAGTCAACTTGCGGGAGGCATACATTTTTCACATGAGATTCATTTGACGCATGGTTTGCACCATTGGAAAGATATCAGAGTGTATAACACTACCAATGGGGTGGGCCCAAGTTTCAGAAAAAAGAACCCAAAAAAAGGCCATTTACTGTCTCAAAATGGTTCTAGACGGTTCTGGACCCCAATTTTCCAAACTAGGAACTGCCACTAAAATGACCCTCTAGGTTGATTCCTCCAATTTTTTCGACTCTAAAATCATCGAGATAGATGAAAAATAGTATAATTATCTAATCCAGATCAACGGTTTCCATTCTATGATGGCCATAAGGAGTAATACCCAATTGTAGTGGAATTCCTTTCCAAAACTTTGTGTTTCCATACAATCATTTATGAATTCATTGGTCAGGTATATTTTCCATGCCATAAGGTTTCCCTATATGCAGTGTTTAGAAGAGACGACTACTCCCATTGAGAACTTATCCTTGTATCACTTGCACAACATTTTTCACACAAGTAGTTGCATGGTGAGTCACACTGTGTGGTTTTTTATCTTTGCAATCACTACTCTTCTCAATCTCCCATGTGTACCATACTTATTGTACACATCCTTGTGTGTTGTGTCCTTATCCAATATAGATATTATTAGATCATATCCTTTTGTAGGGAGACCTATGACTAGTCTCACTATGTTAATGTCCACTGGATATGGATTTTCGAGCTAGAGGATCCTTCCATGCAAGCGGGTGAGTAAAAATAGAATGCACTATTTGATGAACTTCTTGCACCTCAAGTGAGGGAAATATAGTAGGGACATTATCCCTGACTACTTCAAAGTCTTTTCCCATTCCTGGATGACCAATTTCATTCATCCATCGGGCCTTGAAACCATCTCTACACAGGTGCTAAACTACAATTTTAGGAATTTCTCTTCATCCTATATATTAAATTCAACACATTTTAGCTTCAGAACTATTTTGAATATCAGACCCCTAATACTCACATTGGTTGGTATCTCGGGATCGATAATATACTAGTCTTTTTATGCCTAGAATTTTTATCGTGTTGATGGCTTACTTGGGGAGGCCATTGTCCATGTTAAATAATTAATGCCTCTAAGTTATGATAATACAACCGCATGCTCAGGAGCTCTATTTTGAAGTGACTATGGAAATTTTTCTTTGGACTGGCTACCTGTACTAAGCATGAAATTTGAATTCCATGAACTCTTGACATTCTTAGTGACCTAAGCGCTCTTTGCTTGACTCATGGTTGTATACTCAACTTGCAGTGTGTAAATAGTGAAGAATAGGATGGCATTTGAATGTTAAAAACTCAGCGGGTGAACTTCCTCCCCATGGTACCTAACTGAAGAGTTTTCATTTGAGGTTTGTACCCATCATCCATAGTGGAATTTACTTTCATAATTGTTGTGTTTCATGGGGAATTATTTCCATAACTAATTCCCATTCCACATGATTCCATCACTTGTCTGAGTGCTAACTACATTCCTCTCCACCACCATATTTGTCTGTATCTGGGTGGCTAGCTACTATTTCCTATTGTTCCATCCTTTGGTTTGTACTCTAGAATTTATACCTTAATCACCACTGTTGGGCCTAAAAAATGTCATATTTTCATCCACCTTTCCCTTCATTATTCTTCACATTTCATCGCCCCATTAACCTTTCATCATATCATTTTCATAAATATATGTGGGTTTATCCTTATTATTTTCCATTGTATTCATTTCAGTATTATAAGTGAATTTGTGATTAAATATTAGAAAAATAACATATTTTCATTATATATCAAGGTTGGATGAGTTTGATGATGTGTGCAGGCATATGTGAAGATTTCAACAAAGTCAAATATTACCACCTAGCCTCAAATTCGAATTTCATCTTCAAGCTTTGAAGATTTCAAGAATATTTGGGACAATCATTCAAGCATATTCAAAGGAGAAGATCGTGGAGATTTTGATAGGATATCTTATCCAAGATATGAGTGGAGGATTTGAAGGAATAAGTTGAGAGAATAGTGGATCTATAATTATGACACTCATGTATATAAGAGAGTGTTATCTCTTCATGAGGATCATCACATCATTCATAATAGAATCATGTTATTCATAATTGGGAATGTAATTCATATTTTAGTCTTGTAATTAGGAGAAGGGGATTCTTAGCTTTGTTATTCTTTCATTCTTTGTCATTTGACTCTTGTAATATAATTTGAGATTGAAATATTGTGTGAGCTCACATATGTATTTTGTCGTTCAACTCTTCACATGTTGTATTGCTTTCCTATATTAATTTCCTGCATTACTAGTTAGTCTTTCGATGCTTTCCTAGATTAGTTTCATTTCATCAATTTAGATTAGATTACTTCCACTTCACTCCTGCATATATAGTGCATGTGCTTCGTAAGCCTATGAAGCTAGGATTGAAAAATTAAATAGTTTGGAAAGTACTACAACGGAATTAAATGACAATATTTTTGCCCAACATTTTGGCGTCGTTGTCGAGGAAGCACGATGGATTGAAGTTTAGTTTGATTTCCTACAAGTGTGTCTGCATGTGTTGGTAAGGGGTCATAGCAGCTACTTGAGTGGAGACTCCTCATTTTCTCCCTGCCAGCTCTAAAGTGTGAATTTCAATTTCTGCAATTTTAATTTTTGCAACTGTGAAGAGTATGTGTTTCAACAAGAGTATTTTTCATGTGTTTTTTTATTTTTATTTTTGATTTGGGTGTTGTAAGAATCTTCTTTTTCAGCATGTTTTAACAATGAGTGTGAGCTTGGAACTACTCACTCCGATCCTCGCAAAATTTGGGATCTCCTCTTCTCTGGAAGAGGAGATCTTGACAACAATTAAAGATTCAAACACTCCTCCAACAACAAACGAGGATTCAACATCTGAAGAACCCTACATATTTGATGGCGAACAATCATTTGAGCAGGATATTGAGGAAGATGAAGAGGAGTTACAACAATATCTGAGCGAGGAAAAACGCACCTATGAAAGCATTATTGAACAATGGTTCCAGGTAAGCACTCGATTAGATAAATTTTATTTCTTAGTTAGTTTGTCGTTACAGCAACAAAATTTGTTTATTCATGTAAATTTCTATCTTTCATTTGAAAAATTACACATGAATATATTTTTTTTAGTGTTGCGTGCTTGGCTCCATTGGAAGTTTGACTACACGTAACTAATATTTAAGTTTCAATTAGCATAGAGTAGGTAGGCTAATGAATAAAACAACGTGTTTGCTCTTTTTTTTTTAATAAGTATGCTCTTGTCCGCGCTTCGAGCGATCGCGAGGATCAGAAAATAGGGATGATTTGGATTTCAAGAATGAATGTTCTTGCAAACATCCTTAACAGTAAACACAATAAAACCAAAAATTTTCTATGTTGATATAGCGAAATTATTTTTTACATGTTGTTATAGCATGCTGATACAACAAAATTTTTACATGTTGTTACAACATGCTGATACAATGAACATTTTACATGTTGTTACAACATGTTGGTACAGCGAAATTTTACATGTTGTAACAGTGATTGAATAAATTTTCAGATCTGCAACAATAAAACAATAGTGGCATTAGGATAAAAATAAAACAAAACGAAAAAATATAATAATAAATGGTCATGAGTTTTTCTCCACTGAACTGTCGCGGCACACTGAAACAATGGTTGAAACTATGCATCTTCCCATTTTTAACTTCCAGTCTAGGTTCATCCCTGGGTTTGAGTAGCATCAATATCATATCTCACCCTCATTGTTATTTGTATCTTTTGACATTGAATACAGTTGGCAACATTAAATCCTTACACGCTGCAACCTGTAAAAGTTAAAAATGTGGAAGAATCAACTAAAATTTTGAATCCTAATCCTAGTCTTTGCAAATTCTGGTTATTGTGAATCCCTACCATTTTTCTTGTATTTGCTAAGTCTAGTGGGAGTCAAATCTTCAAAAAGAAAGAAAAAAATCTCTTTTAGGGAAAGATCAGTCATTAAAAACTACGGAAAGATAGCCTCTATTGGAAGAATTAAGAGGAAGATTTTATGAAAAAATATTCACACGATAAGGGCGATCTCAAATCAAATCATAACCATATCAAATCAGAAATTTGTTTTATGGTATCAATCCATTTAGAGACTTTTTTATTGTTGCAAGATATTTATGGACTCTTAGGAGATCAACATCATGGTTTTGACCTTGTCTCTTGGATGTTTTCGCATGTGGTTTGTGGAATGTGATCCCTAGTTTTCTGCCATTTACACTATCCTTCTATCCCACTTCTTTGATATTGATTTGAACACCACCCTTTACTCTTTCCTCATAATCAAGTTGTTGATGCAGACTACCATATATGAGAAACCAGAACCACTTGATGACTAAAAGACTCCATGAATATTTGACTCTTTCCAGCGCTCTCAATACTCAAAGCGACTATCTCTTTTGATGTCATCATACCCAATCTGTTATCATTTATCCCAGAGACTATTTTGTAAATCCAACCACATTTTCCAGATCTACGACAATTGAAATAAATGGATTAATGGAATATGTGTAAAGTACGTGTGAGACAATTTCATCAAAGACCTTGGGAAAAATAAGTTGAAGATTCACAGATGGATGTTGTTGTTGTTTTGTTTTTTTAAACTAGGGCCAGGGAACCCAAGAAGCTGAGATAACAATGGTGAACTTGTAGCCATTGGAAGTGCAGTTAGGCAGTTACACCTTCGAAGGGATTGATCAAATAATAGGAACCAAATCATGATCATGATTTCAATTATCCACATCCACAAGTTGATATCAATAATATGTCAGCACCAATTAATTCACGATCAGTCTAGATCCTAAAGAGATCGACCATTTCACCATTAAATTAATAAAAAATGACACCATTAATGAATCAAGATTGGATGCGGCCACTCATATTTATTTATGTAGTTGATAATGCTTACGATCAATAATTTCTTATTGACTCCTCAACAAAACTAAGAGGATGCATCCAGACTTATTTTCCCATACCCCGTTGCAAAGTGAGACTAATGAAAAGAGAAATTCAAACAATGTAGCCGAAGCCATTCATTTTCACCGAGATTTCTATCAACGTTCGGGTGTTTAGATATGGAAAGGACCATGATGAGTATTAATAGATCCTTGCCAGGAGGTTTTGGCCTCTTCACAGGTTTCACACGGCTCTTGCAGCAGTTCTTCTGATTGGATATGCTATGACACAGTTTTTCCCGTCAACAGTGCAGTGTAGAAAGGAGGCAAATGGTCAAAATGGAGAATGTAGTGCTAAGAGGCTGTGTTGGCATGGTGCTTGCAACATTCATAGTAGGATCGTCTTTTCGACAGAACTCTGTAAATCTTTCTGGTGCTTTTGTTGGGTTCTTGGTAATGACAACAACCATTACGACTTCTTATAGGTTCAGAGCTCTTGTACTCGTTTTTTTATTCACGTCCTCAATGCTCACCAAACGTGGCACTAAAAAGAAACGTGAAATTTATGCTCACTATAAAGGAGGGCAGTGGGACTAGTTACTGGTGTTAATTAATAGTTCACTTTCCATGACATTAGCATTAGGAGTTGCATTTTTGACAGACGAGAACGACTTCCAAGACCCCACATATTTCTCAGTTATAACAGATCGTGCGCTTGGTGTTTAACTCTAAGAAATATGTCATGTATGTCGGTGGGGGTTGCCTCAAAGCTATCCCGGAACTCCAAGAGTTTGTATATTATACAGGCATTCTGGTGGCCAGTACTTTCATGTGTTTGGGATCTTTTCCATCTTCTCATGAGAAAAGCTTGGGGATGTTGGGCATGCACAAGACTGCAGCGGATAAAGCTGATCTGTTTCTTGCTTTTGGTGTTCTCTTTAATGATAGAGTGATTGATGTACAATCTTCACTACAAGGGATAAACTATTTAATGAAGAAAAGGGAAGACAGACCAGATTTTTCCATGCCACCATGCAATGATAGACCAGATTTTTCCACCCTGCCATGTAATGATCGATATGTTTGACTGATGGGTGATTGGCTCAATCTTACTACTAATTGGTCGGAACCATGGTGACCGATTACAATAGAGTCTTGAGCTTACTGGAGATCATTTGTGTCTCTGGATCCTATTCATACCTTGCTAACAGATGGGAGGTTGTTCAAATGGAACACGTAGAAGGAGGCGATTTCATTGATACCCACAACAAGTCAACCATCCTCATGCCTTATTCATATGTGTTGTCAAAAATGTGATCTACCTCTAGTTTGCTTTAGAAAATTCTCGGGCAGGATCCATAAATACGACTAGCTGCATATAGATTGATTATTTTCTCGACTGTGGTGGTTATGGAAATAAAGCAACTTGAGGATCGTTGGGTTGTTACCATGCTTAGTTGGCTGCCCAGTCAAATTTCCTGCATCGTTGGGTTGTTACCATGCTTAGTTGGCTGCCCAGTCAAATTTCCTGCAATAATAGTGCTCTAATTGAGACAAACATACCCGCCTTATCATCCCAACCCCAGAATTTCCTGGTCAGAATGTCATCAGACAACTAAGAACTTGAACGATAGGTGCAAAGCCTTCTCCAGTTCCTTTCCTTATTTTTGCGAGAATGCATAACCATTTATGTATATTTTTGTTTGTTTGATTATTTTGTGTTGGTTTTATAATATGGGTGTTTTTTCTTTTAAGAAAAACAAACAAACAAACACATTTAAAAATTGAAAAAAAATATTAAAAAAATCAATATAATAATAATAATAAAAGAACAAAACACAAACAAAAAAACTTAACAAAAAAAATAATAAAAAATAAAAACAAAATAACACAATAAATAAATAAAACTTAAAAACAAAAACATTCTAGTTTACTTTTCTTAATATTCTAGTAGAAATAAATACACCTACAAAAACTCAAAACAACAATAAAACATTAAATTCCACAAATGAACATCTCAAACATTCCTGAAAACAATGTTTTTACATTACGGCTAATTTGTTTCCATGAGTCACTTCAAAAAGCAATTGACGAATGAACTAGCACACAAAGGAACATGTAAGAAAGATGCATTTCATTTTGATTGGTTGCTAACATTTGTACTAATTCTTGCATTTTATGTTTTTCAATGCTCTCACAAGTTTTTATGCAAGATTAGTGCTAAATCTTTTTTAGGTTCGAAGACAATCAAATTTTATGACGAAGTGATATTTTTCAGAAAAGCATGTTTGCTAGATAGCTTGAAGGAGCGATTACTCATCAGAAACATTTTTCTGTTACACGACAAATTTTTGTGCATCTTGATGTTTGCTGATACACATAAACTTTTTGTGCATCTTGATGTTTGCTGATACACGGAAACTTTTTGTGCATCCTGATGTTTGTTGTTACACAAAAACTTTTTGCGCACCTTGATGTTTGTTGTTACACAATGACCATGCTGATACACCATGCTGCAATACCCATATTTCAACATTTTGCCAAATTTCATGATGAGACACTATCCTATTTCTCCTTCAAAGCCGATTGGTCATACCTGGTGTTGAAGCCATCTTACACTGCCTTAACTTTCATGACTTCACACATTCCTATCTTTCTGAGTTGCATACATCATTTCCCTTGCCTTTTTCAGTTCATTTTTTTTCCTTTCCAATTTTCCTTCTGAATAAAACAAACTTCCTTTTTCCATGATTACATTTCCTTGCCATAACCCCTGTTGCTACTGAGATCTTTACATCTATAGTCCTA
>CBVK0105244333.1:0-18850 GCA_900067695.1 Picea abies | reverse complement strand
AGTAGATAGAGAAGGTATTGGAGAGGTTTAGAATGAAGAATGAAAAACCAATTATTACACCTTTGGCCAACCATTTCAAATTAACCTAAGAAATTATTATGATGTACTTGTAACAATTATGTAGTTAAAAACAAAGGAATTGATCCAACATTTATGAAGCAATGGATTTTAATTGCATTTGTGTATTCATAAATATATTTTTTCTTTTGTTATGGTTTCCATAAGGTCTCCCACGACACCCATTGAGCGTGTGTGCTCCTTGGGAAGATTCAATGATGATTGAATGAAGAGCACGAGGAATAAGTGATCGGTTGGGTGAACGGAGATGTTTGGGTGTGGGAAAGAGCACCTTGGGCACACGATGGTGATGTGTGACATCAAGGGGGCACACAACTTACTTTCCTTAGAATGATTGACAGAGACTTGGGTTGCATCTAGGCAAGGGCGAGGCAAATTGGGAGCATGCCCAAGGAGTGGAATCATATTCCCTCGACAAAGGCAAGGGCGAGGCAAATTGGGAGCATGCCCAAGGAGTGGAATCATATGCCCTCGACAACATGGGCACATTGGAGAGGTTGAACGACCCCATTGGAAATCCTACAAGGACTCACAGTGATTGACACACAGAGCGCATAAGGCAAGGGGCCCACGCCCAAGAATGGGGCACACTGGTACAAAAGATGAATAGTTGAGGGGAATAGAAGGCTTTGGATGGGTGCCCTAGGTCCACATATGGGAGTGGCGGTCGATCAAGTGTGACGATTTGTGAAGGGGCATGATGCGTAGAAGAAACACAAAGTTTCACACAAGTGACCCTTGGATTCCATATAAAAGCAAGGGGAATAAAACCAAAAGAGAGATGTTTGGAAAGAACTTGGAAAAAAGAGAGCTCTACAATTTTGAGGCAAATGGAGAGGAAGAGATCCCTCAAGGATCCAAGTCACTCCACTCTGGGAGGACTTGTGTTGCGTTGAGGAGGAGGGTTTGATAGACAAAGATGGGAAAAATTCTCTTTGATAGATTTTGGCCAAGTCTAGGAAAATTAGGTTTGTGGAGGGATGTGTGAGGCAGAACTTAAATCTTTGAATTCTATGGAAATGAAGAGGTGGAGTCTATGGAAATGAAGATACAAAAAGTATGTGATTGGAGGCACGTCTTAGGTGCACCGTAGGTGGCTGTAGAGACTGTTGTCTTGGTGACAATCTACATATGAGTGTCTTGGTGAGGTGAAGCGAGTTGTTTGACTTTGTCCTGTTGTAAACTGAGCCGATAGTGCTCATATTGTAATTTTTTCTCAATAACAAAGACTTAGTCGAGTGTTAGGAACAGTTCATGTTGCCCGCACTATATATGAGTTTGTCTTTCTTTTGTTTCGATGTTATTTTCTTGGCTTCTCATGTTCTTGGATGTATGCTTGAAAATAATTAAGTGTTAAAGCAGTTAATGAATGTTTAAGTACACAAGAGTTGCACTAGAGTAGGAGTGTGAGACGTTCATAGCCTAGAAGAAGAGGTGTAGTTTGGACGAAGTAACCTTGGTGTTGCCAAGAAGCCAAGCGTGAAACATTGCGGTGTCGCATGCCCTCAAGAGGTGCAAGATAGCAAGGCACGTTGTGGGGACGTGACAATTTCAATGTTAAAATAGCTTCATCTTAATGCTCTAGTTTGTAGGGATTGTTTTTCAAGGTTTAAATAAAATGTAAAACCCTACCTCTTTGTTGGATTATTTCCATGTGTTGTAGTGAGACAACAAAGCCCCATTTATTTATCAATTTTTTGTAAATAATGGGGACCCTCCCAAATTTTGTTTATTTTACAAGTTGTGATTACTTAACTACATTTTCATTACTATTGTACTTGTTTATATTTGAGTTGTGTTATTATTTCCATGAACGTTTTGAGTTTATTTTATACATTTGAACTCATTTTTAAATTCCCCTTTAAAAATTATTATTTAATCAAAATTCAATCTAATTCTTTGAATAAGATTGCATGATGTTTTCAAAAGAGAAAATGATAAAATCCAAAATTATTAGAGCCTTAGATACAACAAATTCAGAATCATGATCACTCAAAACAATGTTGCTATAGTCTTGGCCGGATATCAGATGCCAAATGGTAAGATTATATTCAAATATGGATCATCATTTGTCAAGGGTAGATATTGGATGAGTCACATCCAGATCTGGATGAAAGTCTTCAACACTTTCCATTGAACCATCAGGATATTGAATAACAAAAAAAACCCTGTTTCCTATCCTATAAGTGATGAATGGAGTGATAATTTATTAGGTGGTTGTCTACATGGTGCTTACCTGGCACCTATTGGCTAAACATTGCTTACACTTTATCACTGATGCGACAAGGTTGACTTGTTAAACCATATTGAACTCGTGATGAATTGAATGCTAACCTAGACAAGTGGCATGTTATTACTATTATCTCATCTTGATCCAGGAGTTGACTCGATATATTTTATGCTTCAGATGTCGGATTAACTTGGCTTGTGAACACATCTGGATCTGAGAGAAGTTATTATGGTGAGACATTTTTTTCATCCATATGTTCAGATCCCAGATGAATTGATATATGATATTCTATCTGGATCCAAAGTTGAACAATGGTTGAGTTCCTATATTAAGGCTGAAATCCTGGATCACTTGACATTCGATAATATATCTAGATCCGGGACCAATCAATGTGCACACTTTTATGGGTACTTTAGATACCTGGATATTAGGATAGCCAGATGACCTTAATATCTGGATGCATTTCCATGCATGATTAAATCTAAAGCTAAATCATCCACCATGTTACCAAGTTTGATCCACGTGTCTTGTCACATGTTTACTTATGTTTACAAGGTTATGTGGCAGTCAAAGTGTAGGTTTTGATTGTGGTTGGGGATAAAATTAACTAAGTGTTCCATTAGGAACAATATATGTTATAACTCATGATATGCATTGTGTGAGGTAAACTTTATTAACATATGTTTAAATTTAACCTAACCAATGTGGGATAAAAATCCACAACCTGTTAAACCATGAACCACCTGTCAATGCACCCATTGATTTTTCTTGTTATTTATTATCATCAGATTTGTTTCTACACGATCAAATCTGGTTCGAATGGATAAATCATAAGACGAATTTATAATTTCTGATTGTATCAATCAATTGATTTGTATTGTTATTTCGAATAATTTTTGAGAAAAATGGTAATGTTGGCTATTTTATTTATTTTTTCATATTTATAGGAAATAAAAGAATAAACCCAAAGACCAGGAGTCTAGGAAAAACAAGGGATTAAAGGAAGGAGTGAGCAAATAGGGAGTTCAATATTATTAAAATGTTGTTTCACTCAATGATATCATCTCCTAATTTTAAGGCTACCATCACTTTCTACTCCTCGAGAGCTTTCCGATGGTAATTTTCTTTTTCTTTTTCATTTTGAGATCCTGACACAAAGTTATGGCTCTCCCAAGTTTTATACTATAATTCTGCTCTCCTAACTGGACAGATGAAGTGGCATGATGAGATGGCTACCAACATGGTTGTTGATGTGGCACGATGACATGGAAACTGACGTGGAAGATAATGTGTCACTTGGGTCCACATGGAAAATAATATGGAATGATTCAACAATTGTTTTTATTATTTTATTTATTTTTTATTCATTATTTGATTTAATTTAATTTATTTTTTGATTTGTGTGCATTTTGGTTTTTGTTTCATGGACCGTAGATACCAATCCGGATCCGGGAGTTACACTAATTGTCTGCTACACCCATTACTCGAATTTCAGATGCCTGGATGCATTTTGGACTTGAAGACATATCTGGATCCAGAGATGACATTAGGTACACACTCTGCTTACATCATGGCTAACCCTGATACATTTGTTTACTCTCGCGGGTTCCACTCTCTATACCTTCTATCGCTTTTCATACAAACTATCATGATAGTCAAATACTTTATAAACCATAGAAGTTCCTTTCCCCAATGCATGTGGGATAATGGATTTAAATTGAAAATCGACAGATGAGATCAACCCACAAATTTAATCAATGGTGGTTGAGCACTATCATTGGGAGGCCAAATCGAGCATAAAATAACTCATTGGAAATATGAGAAAGTGAGGAACAATTTGGGAGAGTTATTCTTGGAAAATTCATGGTCGAAATTCCCAGAAAAATTAAAAGAAATTGTTGCACGATTTCACTTTTATTTTTCTCATGTTTTTATTATTTCATCAGGTTTGTTAGTTTTATTTATTATTAATTTTATTTTTGGATTTATTAATGTACATGTGTGGATTTAAAATGACATGGGAGAAATTTTCAAAGTAAAATAAATCCAATGTCTCTAATCATGAGGAGTTACATACATAACAAATTTTGATCTGTTATTGAGATGGAGGCTTTTGATTGAAATAATATATAATCCGTAATGATGCAATTTCCCATAAATTTATTATTCTCAAGTGATTATAGAATGGAAGAATGAATAAGGGAAGAATCCAAGTTTAATTATAAAAGGTTTCTCTTTCTATGTAAAAAAGAGGAAGGGGAACAAAAAGAAAAAGGCTCATGCTATCATGAAGTTGGACCTTGAGTTTGTCATTGTAAAGAGAGGTTGATCACTGCATGAAGAAGCTTATGATATCATAGTGTATCAACATTGAATATTACAACACTGGAGGCCATGCTATCATGGTTTGAAGGGATGATAGTATAGTGTTTGTAGTGTTCGATTAATCATAACAATTAGATTTTCTTGTGAAAAGGATATATTTCTTTGTTTTGAAGAAAGAGTTTCTTTCTATTTAGCTATAAAATCTTTAATTGAATTTTTGTATATTATTATCACAATTTAATAACATATTTGAAGGTTGTCTACCATTAGAAAGCATTCTTGGTTTTGTAATAATATTCCTCTTTTACTTGCTTATGAATGTCTTATGATATCAATCTTTAGTAAAAGAAATTATTTTCGTTACAAATATTTCACCATTTTTCTTTTGGTTGATAACAATAATATGTTGAAATGTTGACATAATCTTCTACAAGTTATGTCATGCATTTGTGCTTGATAATTACTTTAACAATGAACTGTTTCTTGTTTAAACTAATTTATCTTTCACTTCAACATCTATATTTTCTTCTAATTAGAATAGGAAATTAGACGTAGGATCAATTAGTTTACATTTGATCAGATTTAGATTATATTAATGATTTAATTGGATCAACGTTAAGTTGATTTCAAAATCCAAATGGTGGCAATCAGACCCACATGCTAGAGGACATCGCCATACCAAACGAGTATAGGCCTAATTGGAGAATTGATCGGGTGATGATCCCCTGTTGCAGGAAGGAATATTTTTGTCTGTCAACACCATGGTGCATAGACTTGAGATTTGAGTGCATGATGTTTGTTGAATATTTATGCTCAACATTGAATATTGTTGAGAGACCACATGTACAACATAAAAAAAATTCAATATATCAACAAATCCTATGTTATATCAACAATTCTTTGTAATATTATGCTTCTTTGTAATATTACCTTACTTAGGCATCTACATTGTAATATTTTTACTAATTTCTTTACTCATTAATCACTACAATTTATTTCCATGTTATCTTTCTTTAGATTAGAACATGCCATGGTTCTTGTTTTTTCACTCCCATATTCATCAATCCATTATAAAAAAAAGATAATAATGTATTTGAAAATGAAAATAACATAGTATTGGTGCCAAAAATATAAAAACATCATAGCCAGGGGAGATAATAGTATGGAGGCCAAGCATTTCACCTTTTTGTTAGCATTTCTATTTTCGTTCTTCTAGTAATCATTTCAACTCTTATGGAGTACAACCTCTTGATGTCATGTAGGAACAACTTACATTGTTTCTTTGCTTTATAGATAGAGAAATAGATAGGTGGATTTGTTTTCTTTGAGTGTAGCTACTCTTGGGGTTGGACGATATTCATATCTGGATTTGAGATGCATAGATTTTCAATTTTTTGATGGGAAAATATTATCATCATGCCCTTAATAAATTCCTACCACTAGGAAAATCATTGGATAATTCAGTCCAATTTTGGGTTTAAATAAATTTATCACTAATGGCTTGTAGTGTACCCACCTATTAAACAACAGATTTAAAAATGCCCTAACACACTAAAATTTAACACAAGGCAACAAGCACACAAAATTTCACATGCATCTAACAAAAATTATAAAAACTCATAAATGCAACCATGCAACAAACACAAAATTCAATAAATGATTACATAACATAATTAACATAACAAACATAAAAACGTTCCACCCAACCATAGGCTTGTTCTTCATTTTCTCTCAATATCAAGCCACCCTCGAACTAAGGATATGAGTCTATAAAGAGGTCTGGCCCTCTTGAATATCAATTCTCCACACTTAGGAGCCCAAAACCCCTCCTTCTCCTCAACCTTCACAACCCAAGGAAAGGGATCCCCTTCTTTTCCATGTAGTCCCTTGAGCCTTTACACTTCCCTCCAAGGCTCCAGTGCACACGATTGGCCAAGAAATCCACAACATCCTTCTCAAGGCTCTTGAAAAATTTCCTCGGCAGTAAATATCACTTACAACATATAGCCTCATTCTCAACATTAATTCACATATCCACCAGGTTGTTACATGCACCCAACCTAATTTCCAGTGTCATACTCAGCTCGACAAGTTGTTTTTCCATGGATAGTATGGGTGGTGCCCTTTCCTACCACCAAGATTTTCTCTTGTTGTCCCAAAAAGACACTCGAATTTCCTTCTCTTTCCATGCAAGTTCGACTCTCATATTTCCCAAAAAGTGGTTTTACTCAGCCTTTGCTTTCATAAATTAGTGTGAATACTTTTCCCACCTACCACTCTTACATCATTCAATAGCTATTTTGATATTTCAAAGGAGGTAAACATTAATATGAAAAGGATTGGATTATATTGCAACTGTGTATGAGAGTGAATATTGTATTCTGAGAGAAGAGAACATGAGATAAAGAAGAGGAAGTTACAGTGGGAGTGTTGTAGATTGCATCCCTTCATTTGTTGGATAACAAAAAGGAAGAACCTAGAAATTTCTCTGGTGGACATAGCCCACATTGGGTGAACCACATATATCTGTGTCTCTATTGTATTGTGCATCTTCTGTGTTTTATTTTCGCATTTGTTTTTATTTTATTGCTCAACGATCTTGTTTTTCTAACAAGTTTGAATCTCATATTTCCCAAAAAGTGGTTTTGCTCAACCTTTGTTTTCATAAATTAGTGTGAATACTTTTCCCAACTACCACTCTTACATCATTCAATAGCTATTTTGATATTTCAAAGGAGGTAAAAATTATTATGAAAAGGCTTGGATTAATAGGAATGGATAACCCCTTAGACCCCCCTTTACTCCCCTCTCTCGTGGAATCATATCCCCCCATCATTATCATCCCTCTCGTATCATAGCCAATGATTTATTTTGCATTAATAATTTTAATGCACGAAATTCGTATCTCGACCCTCAACCATATTGATCATTATAGGCTCTCTGGTCCAGAACATATTGGCTCACCAACCTAAATTTCATTTGCACAATTATATTATAATTTATGGGGATAGAAATTGGGGATGTTACATTACCATCCCCCTTATTTTTGCATTGTCCTCAATGCACAACATGATATAGGTGTACATAAATATTACAATTCTATGCTCTACACCTTTAATCAACATATAAGCTCTCTGACATAATATGACATAGGCACTCTAGCCCAAAACATATATACATAAGCATTTCATCCTAAAACCATACATAATGATTTCACATTTTATAATTCTTGCAACAATTCCAACTAGCAATCTCTCATTCCCCTGAGTATACATAACCTAAGGAAGTGCACCCTGTTCTCTTCTTTACAACTCCTCAGGCTACACCACTTCTCTCCAGGGATCCAACATGTATCGACCAGGAAGTCTCAGAGTTACGGCTCCAGGAACTCCATTTGAAACACCTTTCACAATTTGTTGATTCCCACGACAATTCCAACCAAAAATATATCATTCCCCTCAACCCACACAACACAATGAAGTGTACGCCCTTCTCTATACCACAGTCCCTCAAGTTGTACCACTTCCCTCTAGGGCTCCAACACAAGGTCAGACATGAAGTCTTAGAGTTGTGGCTTCGGGAACTTTAGTTGTGATAATGAAATTTCTGAACTTTCAAATAGTTGCAAATGTGCTTCCCACATTGAATCCTTCACCTCCACTTTGCTTCTTATGAGCTACAACAAGTCCACTTGAATTTACTTATACCATGCCTTTTTTCTTGATCTTTGTTTCCTTCTAGTGCTCTTCTTTCTCAGTATTCAATTTACGGTTCCATTATTCAATTGTTCCTATAGAAGCCATCAAGAAAATATACATTTTATAGCCATTATCATATAAAAATTATCTCATTCATGAGAGTTATCAACTACAAAATATAAACATGTATTCAAAATAATTTTGCAATCATAATCCAATACTTATCTACATAGCTATCTTGCGCTTCACAAGGCTACCACATGCAAGAATTTAGATCATTGTCCTTTCAAACACACCCTCATGATTCTATCTACCATGCCATATGCATTATTAATTTGCCTCTTCCTTGCTATACTCACCCTCTAGGATTAGCCATCCCCTTAACTGCCACACAACTCCTTAGGTGATCCATCATTTTCCAAGGTGTTCTCATGCAAGGAGAGTGCCAACTTACTACCATAATTCCACTAGCAATCTATAATCCGTGGAAATCATAGGGTTCCAATGTCATAACAATAGACATATTCCTAATATTTCTAGCTTCAATAGCCATCATATCATCTGTATCACACACATACAATCATCGTGAGATATCATCATAGAAATTTCACTTATTCGTTTCCAAATTTGTTTTATATAGGAAATCAAATTTCCCAAGTATGAGATTTATTCTCATAATGTTTGGCTCTTGTAGAAAAAAGTATCGGTCTTCCTTATGGGCTTACACCATTTCCATATCCAAGACCATTCTACCTACAATCCTTCTCAATTTTCATTCAACAAAAAAGAAAATTAGTACTTATGCACATTATCCTTTTATTGCAACACTTACAACATCTCATGAAGTGATGTTTGAGTTGTATCATGCTAACAATTCAATTGCTTCTATCTATTAATCATATTAAATGGAATGAAACAATCATTATGTTGTGCTAGGCATCAACACCCTCCCTTTTTCTTGACACCTTGCTTGTAGAGTTGATTCTTACTAAGAAAATGGGACCCTCCTTTTTTCTTGAGATCCTCTCAAGTTGTTGAGAAAATTGTTGTCTTCTTGATCTCCATTAAAGTCCACCCATTCTTCTTTGAGAAGTCTTTTTAACATGCATTTTTTGTTTGGTTTCTAGAATATCAGGGAGTTCGTCATGCACTCACCGATATAAGTAATACCGGTGAGTTCATGATGGAATCATCGATACATAAAAATGGCATAACACTTAATGATTTTCGGGCTCGAATTGGGTGTATCAGTGGAGTTGCAATAAAATTTGTCGGTACACTAGCCACTTTCCAACTAACTCAATTGATGTACCAGATACGTTCACACTAATGTTTTCGAGACACGACTTCTATACCAACACTCTTTTGTTCATCAACCTCGACACCCAAACCTTTACTTATCGGAGGAGTTCACAACATTTCTCTTGATACACAAATTCTATACTGGTGAACTTCCTCCCAACCGTGATGACACATGAACCTCAATGTCAACACACTTCCAGTCTTTCTCTTTGATACCTCAAATATCGTGCTGAGAAAAAAGGTTATAAAATGAAAACCTCGCGGGATTTCATTCTCACCATTTCATGTCATCTAGAGAAAAAGAGATATATTCTCTAGTGTGAGTGAAGATTGACCTCATGAGAAGCATCTTGGCTATCATTGAACCCATCTTTCTTTCCACGTGTCACCACTGCTAGGTAGGTTTCTTTTTCCCCTTCCCATCTTGCAACATGCTCTTTGCTTTTCAGTTTCGATTCATAGTTAAATTTATAAAGGGAACCCTCCTTTCTTTACCTCTTGTCCAAACCCTCAGTTTCCCTTTCCTTCACCACACAATAGTGCCCTAACCCTAACCCTGTGCACCAAAGTATTGTCACCCTAGTCTGTCGGTACTGTTGACTCAAAATATCTTCACCTATTATAAGAACCTGCAAAGGATTGTGAGGCATATTTATTAGACTATGCTATATATAATTAGTAGGTGGGGTCCCCTTTAAGAAAACCCATGGGTATTAATTTTCAATTATTTCTCTCAGTATATAGTATATATGCATATCTACTTCAGAGGTGTGATGATAAAGGTTCCAAATCCATGATGAGTCGTGGCACCACGATACATTTCAGCTTGATATGCAATGATGGTTGTTTATTATTTTCACTTTGATGACATTGCACTTATAAAAAGATAACTATGGGATCTATGTTATACATGGTCACACATACAAAATGGGTTAGAATAATTTCACTCATGGAATTGAGACATAAAATTGGTTATAACAAAGGAATTTTTTATGTTGCATATACATTATGTGGTTTTCTCATGCATATATATAAGTCACCTTGCTATCAAAGTCATGGTTAATTATGTCAAAGGATTTGGGTTCTATGTGGCAATAAAGATTATATTATGGGAAAAAGACTCAAATTGAGTTAGAATTTGTTTGGTGTATACATATGTTACTCATGGTATAAGGTTTGGTTATTATCATGAACTTTATTCGACATTTTTTTTTTCCACAGAAAAATTCGTAATTTCATTAAGTAGATACAAAATTACATTCATAGGTATATACTAGCAATGAAAAAAATAGCCAAGTATGTATTAACTTGTAATGGAAACACTTCCAAAATTGCAGTTTCAACAAAGGACATCTTTGTCATACCACCATTAACCTCCTTATCGTTTAGCATAAAAAACTGTCTCATAGCCTATACAATATTTTATATTTTTAAAACAAAAATCATTGATAGCTTGTTTATTATGTTGCTTGTACATATACAAAAAAAAAACATCAAGTAGCTTTATGCTTTGGGTCTCTGATAACCATATTATCTCTTAAATGTGTCCTTCATGGAAAGGCATGTGATAGTAGCTAAAGCTTCCCTTTGCTGTCTATTCTTTAATATTCCACCGACCATATTCTAGTTGTGAGGCTTCTTTGGAAAGCCTATCAAGTAACTGGTTATGTTCCCTATATATATGAGAGAAATATATAGAGTCAAAATTAGTAATAATTCTCATAACTTCCTCAAAAATTGGCACAAGACAGGATATGTGACATCTTTGTACTATGTTCACCCAGTTGATGATTAGTAAGGAATCCCCAAAAACCTGTAAATATTTGCACCCTTTTTCCACAACAAATAATAACAAAAATTTTAATGCCAATATATCAGAGTAATTATTTGAACTGGCTCCCAATCCAGACTTGAGAAGAAAAAAATGTGTTGTGGTAATGTAAAGACATCCACCCCCCCACACAATAACTGATCCCTTGAGGCTACCCCATCAAAAAATTCCCACAACATTTCCTAGCCTATAAATTCCTCCTGTATATCCCGAAGATTTCCAAGTCCTACCCTTCCCAAGGTTTTAAAATGTTCAAAAAGGCCAAGACAAGTAGTATCCACTCGAGAGGTTGAGTGGAATTCATCCCTAAAAATTGAATTGTTCTGTGCCATCCAAATCCACTAGGCAGGAATGAAATGGAAAGCCTTGTTTTCCTGATGGTCCCTTGCCAATAGCCATTCTTTCAAGGCGACTTCAAAGGAAATTCCCTTCCATCAACCAAGAGTACTGAGAAATTTGAAAGATTCTACCCATACTGATAATGTGAAGGTACAACACATAAATATATGGTCTACAGTCTCAGCCTGTTCTTTACAAAGAAAACACCAACCAAGACCATTGAACTGTCACTTCTAAATATTGTGCCACATTGGGAGTTTATTCTCCAAAATAGACCAAACCAGAAGTTTCCCTTTAGAGGGAAAATGTTGCTTCCAAAGTTCCTTCTACCACCAAAATGCTTCTCTCTGGAATAATTCTACACTTAGCTAAACATAACCTGCTTTTGGAGTGTAATCCCCACCCAGGTCCCCATCCCAAAGGATTTCATCCTCTCGATCCGTCAAACAAATATTTTCTCTTCAAAGAGCCTCGATGTACCTGTCCCAAAGAAAAATGTCTTCCCCATCAAGACCTAGCAGTCTCCCACTTTCCAGCCTTAATTCCATATATTTGAAGTGTTTGGGTCGCTAACTTGAGCTAAAAATAAATAAACCCCCCGCTCCAACCAGGAACGTAATTCTGCATCGAGTAAGTGTTCTCGATTGCATCCCGCCCATGGGTCGAATCCAATCCTAACCAATTGTACAGATCTATTTCTCCAAGCTAAACCATTCCCCACCACCTCAAAATCCTTTAAAATTACTTTCCAAATAACATAGATTCTAGACATTTGAAGAATTGGATTCCTAATCCACTCAAGTATTGAAAGAGGAGCCACGTATTTCTAATAAACAACATTAGTCCAGAGATTTTGGGTATTTATCAATCTCCACAAGCATTTTGCTACAAGTGATTTTGAGAACAAAAAGATATTTTTAAGTCCCCAACCCCCGAGGGCCTTTGGCATCACAATTTTCTCCCACCGAACCCAAGGCACCACCTTCTTATCCTTATTTCCCCTCCATAAGTAAGAGAAATAAAGTTTCCTTGCTTTTTCCAGAACACCCTTTGGAATCCAAGACAAGGACATCCAAAAAATTGGGATAGCCTACAACACCGACTTGATCAATACTAATCTCCCAGCTCTTGACAACCATTTGTAGCTCCACCCATTTAATCTTTTTTCTAACTTTTCTATAAGCCACATCCAATCTGTCTTTCGATAATCATTGGGTTTTAAGTGGAAACCGAGATATTTCAAACCTTCATCCAGTCCCATAACTTGGTAAGGGAGTTGTGATAAAAAATGTTGTATGACTTCTTCCTTGATAAAAACAAAGAGAATACTAGATTTCTGAGCATTAATCAACATACCAGTTGCATTTTCAAACAGAGTAATCCCTTCAAATAATTTTTCAGCATCTCTCTTCGTACTTGTTATCTCCCAATAAAAATACCTTTTTATTCTCGTCTTAGGTGATAGTTTAAGTTTTTTAGTCTCTTGAGTCATTTAATAAAGTGTGCCCTTCATTGAGTCTAGTCATCAATTTTGAGTCATGTCACATGAGTTTTACAAATGACTAAGTGGTTGTCATGGTTATTTTCCTAGGTCTTTTGGTCAAAAGACAAGTCATTTCTTTCCTAAAAAGTGAGTCATGGGTCATGTAAGTCGGTTTTTGTCCATTATAAGTCATCATGTATCTCTCAAATCATGATTTTACTTTCTGTCTATCATTTTCCTTCATGATTACGAGTTTGTAGTGCATTTGTGTAATTTTGTACTGGAAGCGCTACCAACTCAGCCTTTGTTGTCAGTGCAAACCATCATTTTTGCATAAGGTGCGCTACCAACTCGAGGGGAAAGCCCTGTTTTGAATTTTTGAAAAGTTGCAAGGTAAATACTATATCAAGGAAGCATTTTTAGAATTCTAAGATCATTATCAAACACTTGAGGTCGTTTCTAATGTTTTATCTCGCCAACAAAAGGGAGGTTATCAAGGTTTGCTTCCAAGAAAGGCTTTTTGTTTTAAGTTTCTAATTCCCTCTGTGCAGAAGTGTTTACAACAGGCGCTCTGCAACGATGGCTCCAAGAAATGATCCTATTCCCAGGAAGAGCTCAGTCTCTTTGGTCAGATTTGAGCCCATTGAAACCACTATGATCGAACAAAATGCCAACCATGTGGACTCATTCAAGCGCATGGGGTGCTGGAGATTCTACAAAAAACTTGAAGGGAATCACCTAGAGGTTTCTAGGGATTTTGTGCAAAACTGCAAGAGTGGTAAGACAAAAGTTGGCCCCTTATAAATCCATGTGACAGTGGATCTAATTACATAAGTAACAGAGATCCCTAGGATAGGGGAACAATTGTTCAAATTAAAGAGAATTGAAAAATAAGACTAGTGCCAAGATATGCTCAGGCTTGAGCATAGAGGAGCCGATTTAGTGAAGGGTGTCCCTAGTAAGTGGCTAATAGAGGAGTATGACAACTACTATTCAATGTTCAAAGGTTTTTTACATGTGAAGGGAGATACAACTGGGTTTTTCAGTGCCATTTCAATCTCCTCCATTTCATTGGTAAGAAAGAAATAGACTTACCCCTTTTCCTCTTCATGAGCTTGCAAAGGATGATTTCATTTGCACAAAGAAAACCTGATAAGCTTCAAAAGTCTATCTTCCACCATGCCTTAATAAAAATCATAGTCCTTGAACAATTGAAAAAGGAAGGGAAGGATTGGCCCACCTTATTTGTATCAAATTATCACATTGATTTGCCTCCTTCTCCTCCTAAACTCAAAAACCCTAAGAAGAAGACTGCAACACCTCCTATGGACTCCTCTGTCCCATCATCTGAGATACCACAGTCCTCTACCCCCTCTGCTCCCTCATTTGAAGTAGAAAAATATTCTTCCCCCTCTGCTCCTACACTTGAATTATCTCAACCTTCTACCTATGTTGTCCCCTCTACATCATAAAAACCCCAATATTCTCAAGACCTTATTCCTCAAAGACCCTCACTTTTCCAAGTCTATAAAAGAGATAAGAGGAAAGGAAAGGCCCAAGAAAAAGTTGTTGAAGATCAACCAAAGCCTCTTATGGAGCTCCCTCATATGGAAATCAAAGACAATCCTCCAATTATCCAAGCTAAAGTTGACACACCAACTCTCAGAAGGTCCTCAAGGAAGAAGCTTGTTTTAGCAGAGGAGTCTCTTCCAAGCAGTGATATGGTAAAGCCTAGTGCTAAGTTATCAAGATTCAAAGCTTCCCCTCTTGAAAAGGAAGAATTGGAAGCCATAGTTCAATTGAGAGAATCTCCAGCAAATTCATCCCTAGAAGCAGAGCAAGGGCCTAGAGAGAATTGGGCTAAATTGTTCAAGGATGAAAACAGACAACTTAAATCAGTTCAAGAAAAGAATCAGAGGTTACATCAGGAAAATGTCACACTTGGTAGACAACTGTCAATACAAATAAATGACCTTGTAGGGGAATGTAATCAGTTGAAGAAGAACATCAGAAGAAAGAGGGTTGAGAGAAAGCAATTGGTCAACATATACAAACAATACCTCAGTCTAAGAGCAGAAAATAGGAAGCTAGAAGAACACTTATATTTGGCCAAGAATATGCGTAGCAAGAAGAATTTGGCTATATTTTTGAAAGAGATTACTTCTTCTAGTTCTCCCAAGCATGACGATTGATTCAAAGATGTTTTAAGGTTATGCGTGACTGCTGACCAATGATGAGTTAATTGTTTGAAACTTAATGAAAGTATGGAAATTACCTTAAAAGAGACATGTATGGTATAGTTATTGAGATGAAGCCTGAGTAGCCTCAATGGAATTAGTAATTGGCAGTTATACATGTTTTGTTGAGACAAGTTCTCCATTTCCAAAAGCATTTTCCACTAATTTTGAAGATTTCAGACAAGACAAACAACTACAGGAGTTTGTAGCACAAACTGTGTTTTCTCCATGCAGTGCGCTACGAACTCGCTAGCTTTTTGCGTGTAATAGTTTGGTCAAGGGTTGACCTAATTTTTAGCAATCAACAGATGAATCATGTCTCCAAGTGTTAGCTAACACCTAGTAAAGACTTTCTACAGCCACAAGGTAGCCCAGGAGGAGATGAGTTTTGGGAATTCGAATGGGATACCTATCCCTTAAGAATAGGATCTCATCCTATCACTGTGCATCAGTTTAGATTTGATTTGATAGGTGTCTTTTATATATAGTTCTTGAGGATCTTAATCAAATTTTGTAAATCTTTTTTAATCCCATTGCGACATATTTGTAAAGGGTTCAAGATTGAAGACTCTATTGTACTCTTTACTATAAAATACTTTGATATATTTTGGAATGATAAATATCCTTCACTGATGTTGCTCAGATCCCTCTCTCTTTCTTTTCCTGTACTTGTGATTTGAATATTATGTTCAGTTCTCTGTTTATTTAATGATTAGCGATTGTCATGTTATCTCTACATTAGTAAACAAAGGATCACAAACCTTTTGTTGGTTATATTCAACCTTGTACATGTGTTTTAAATGTATGCAATGTTGTTGATATAGTTAGCCTTTCTCCATCCACCTGATTATATAAACCCTCTGATCAATAGTTTTTGAAGGCCTTATTTTTTCTAAGATATGTTCAAATTACCTTGATTGAAGGAATGAGTGTGTGAGTTATCCATCTTTGATCCAATTTTCAAATACATCATTAAGCATTCTGATTAAGTTACCAGGCTCTAGTCTTGATCTGCAACCTAAAGAGACTCCTGGAGAGATAACAATACCATCACAACAGATTAGGATATCATCAATAAATAGTAAGTGATTGATGTACATACCAGGGGAGATTTTGATACTTTTGAATCTACTAGAGTTATTTGCCACTGCCAGAAAATGACTAAGTCCTTCCACCACTAATAAGAAGAGTAAGGGTGACAAAGGGCACCTCTGTCGAAGGCCTCTTTTGTCTTGAAAAAAATAATAGGCTGAACCATTGATAAGAATAGAGAAGGATACCGAAGACAAACACCCCATCACCCAATTGGTAAAATCCAACCCAAACCCAAGATGAATCATAAGCAACCTTAAATACAACCAATTTACCTGATCGTAAGCTTTTGATAGATCAGTTTTCACAACAACTCCCTTGAGTTTTTTAGTTTTTATGTTGTGTAGTGCTTCTTGGGATACTCCAATAGCCTCATGGATTTGCCTTCCTTCCAAAAATCCAAAATGTTCATATTTTTGGACAGAATAACCTTTAACCTTCTACTAATAACCTTTGAAATAATCTTATAAAGACAATTACATAACGAGATTAGTCAAAAGTCGTCAAAGGAAGAGGGATTATATGAATTTGGAATGAGTGCAATAAATGTAGAGTTCAAAGGGTTATGAATATAACCAATCATCCTTGATTCCTCGACCACCTTCAGAACATTAGGACCAGTCAGATAAAAAAAACCCAAATAAAACTCAATAGGCTAGACATCAGGACCCAAGCTTTTCCATTTTTGAAAATAGTGGATAGCTTCCAATAATTCCTTTTTAGAAACTACTGCCATTAAATTCTGATTGTCTTCCTCCTCCACAAACCGAGGGAATAACCAAGCAACCTATAGAATATCTGTAATGGACGACCCCTCCCGGGCCTTGAATAAGTCACTAAAGTGTTCAATACCCAGCGAGGACAAGCCTTCAAAAGAAGTAACCACCTCGCCTTCCCTCTTCCTTAGCCCCTAGATAGTATTAGCCAATTTCTCTCCTTTAGCATATGCTTGAAAAGATTTGGTATTTTCATCGCCACAGGAAAGCCAAATCGCACGACTTTTTAATCTCCACAAAGATTCTTTTTCCTCTAATAAAACCCTATGTATTTTCTCCAAAAGAACCAGATACTCCTTTTCACCAAGAGTTAATAACCCTTGCCCTTCACCTTCCAGAATCTCCAAGAGAGATAATTCAATGTGACTCAATTCTTATTCCTCCTTGAATTTTTTCTCTCGAGCCCAAGAAATAGTAGTTTGTTTCAACCTTTTAAGGTTCCCCACAAAATGTACAGCCCCAGGGATCTGATTAACAATGGATATTGAAGTCCACAAGCCTCTAACTAAATCTTGATACGATGGATCTGAAATCCATCCTTCAAAGAATTTAAATGGGCTCAATGCTCTTCTACTTTTATCACTTAATTCCAACACAATCAGATTATGGTCAGATCCCCCCCCACAATAAACCTATTGTCTAACCAATTCTAAAGATTCCAATAAATCCTCTGAAAATAAGAACCTGTCCAAATGCTTGGCCATGCTATCATCCCCAACTCTTCTATTACACCAAGTTGGATTCAGTTTTAAGGGCTCGACATCAATCAACACATGCTGGTCCAAAAAGTTTTGAAAAAAATTGGTTAAAGAATTTGGGACAATGCGCGATCCCCAAACCTCAGCAGCCCCTACAGAAAAATTTAAGTCCCCTTTGAGAATAATCTCCTTCCCACTAATCTAGGATCATCCAACTAAAGAGTTCCAATATCATTGTCTATCTAGGTAAGGCCCATAAACATTGATAATAGTCACATTGCGCCCCAAACCAAAAGAGAATAAGGTTAGACTAATCCTCAACTCAAAACCCCAAACACTTTCATAGTTACAAGTATTTGTGAGCCACCCAATAGCCAGACTACTAGAATGCCCCATGGCATCCACCACAACAAACTTCCAACTTGGAAACAAAGCCTCAAGAGCCTTCACCATTGTTTCATTAATCCCTAACGTTTCTTTTAACAAAATAACATCTGGTGAGTTCAAATCCACTAACCTCCGCAGAGATGATTTTTTTGATGGGTTTGCCAACCCAAGACAGTTGAAATACAAGACTTTCATGAGGTAACCTCCCCAAGGGTTTTCTTTTCTCTAAGTGGCCATTTGATGGAAGATTTTCAACGCGAAGCCAAATTGATCCTAGCCCTATCTTGAGCCAAAAAAAGGTGTGATTTTTTATCCCTACTGTTTATGGATAAATTAGTTAGTGCGGACACAGACCAATCTCCCCAGATCCACCT
>CBVK0105244328.1:0-10275 GCA_900067695.1 Picea abies | reverse complement strand
GGGCACTGATAGATGAAAAAAGGTTTGATATGAGTAGATCTGATAAGAATAATGATAGATATGTTATACCTATGAATAGAAAAAATGTTTGGACTAACAAATGGATGCAGGATCCTAGAAAGAATCTTTTGCAGGCTAGCTACCATGATCCTGGTGCATAGTACAGAAGAAGTCGAGGAACATTTAAATGAAAGAGAGGATTAACCCTATGTTACAGTTGCAGAAAACCGAAACATTTTGCTAAAGAATGCCCTAGTGGAAGACATAGTTGTCTTTGTTTCAAATTTATAGACCATGAAGTATTTGATTGCCCTAGAATGATTGCTAATATTGAAAGAATGAATCTAAGTCAAGGAAACCCTAAGATAGATCCATAAATAGTAGAACCCCAGAGGGAATCGGAGAAGGTATTGCTACAGATGAAAGACACCTTGAATGATCACCGACATGTTAGGTTATCAACGATATTTAAAGAAAAGGAATGCATCGAAGTAAGAATAGGGGACTTCAACATTGACTATGTTCTAGATGAAGAAACACAAGTGAACATTATGCCAGGGAGAACTTGGGAAGCTATAGGGAGGCATGCTATGATTTCTTCATTAGGAGGAATAGGACTATTCAGAGGAAAATCGGTAACCCTATGTGGAAAGCTCACTCATATATATATGAATGCCAACGGAACTTCGAATGAAGAAGATTTTGAGATTATTAAATTTATTGAGGACAACGCCCCATTTACTATGTTACTTGAAAAACCTTGGATTGAAAGAGATAAATCCAGAAAGAAGGAAGAAGAAAAGGTTTTAGAACAATAGAGACAAGAATTAACAAATTTCATGACCAGAAGGATCGCGGAGTTGATGGAAGAACATGAAAACAAATCAAAGCTATTTGACACTAGAAGCTCAGATGTCAAAGCTGCAAGAGCATTAGAGGACTCATAGAAGATTGAAGTATCTATCTCAGATATAGAATAAGTATTACCCCTGAGTCTTAAGAGAGAATCTCAGCAGCACAAAGTGACTATGTCTAAGGAAAATAAGAATCAGAATGGGAAGAGAATCACCGAGACAAAGCTCATTGGAAAGAAGGCTAGGAAGCTAAGTAAAAAGAAAGTTAAGAATGATAGGCTAAAGAAGGTTCCAAAGGCATCTTCGTAGAAGGAAAACTTACAGAAGTTGAACTTCGTCGAGATATCAGACCAGCGACATAGGCCACTTCGTTGCGGTGAAGCAATATAGTCGTTGGAAGATGATATAATCGTTCAATTGTCGCTACGAATGGGTCAGAAAGCATTGATGGTTCACCACTAGACTGTTAGATCGTTCCATAACAGACAAAACACGAGTTAATCATGCCTCATACCCGTTGCAAGAAGACCCCGTAGAGATGTTTGATGTGGATAGACCTGAAACTATGTTAGACACACCTGGACTGAACAAGACGAAGAAAGATGACAAAGTGCAAGATGTCCATAGCACATCGGCAAAGACCTCTTCGATCTCACCTAAGTAGGGAAACGATGGTGGAGAGATAGGTGGCACAAAAGTTGAGAAAAACAAAGGCGAATTTACTCCACCTAGAGAGGAGGAGGATCCATCCAAGAAAAGGAAGGTTACCCCACCAAAGTCTTCATCCTGGAAGAAAGTTAAAGCCACCAAGACTACATTTAAGACTACCCTCACCCTAGATGAATTCGACTTCTTAGTCGTTGCGCTGAATGATGCTTCATTGGAGATTGCATAAAGGCAAGAAGCAAAACAAGAGGAAGAATTCAGTTGAATCAAGGGTGAACTTCATGAAGTGCAATAGGCACTACAGTCCAACCGCCCAGTTTCTACTGCGCCCTTGACAATTGGAATAGAAGAACCAGGAGATTAGCCATCCCAATTGCACCAGATCGTCGATAAATTTGAAGCTCACCTTTGACGAGCTTAGGGAGAGACAGCGCAAGCCACCTAGGCTTTGGCCATGGCACAGGAAGATCTGCTAGAACAACAAAGTAACACAAAATGAGAAAAATTATCCCTTCAAACAAAGTGGGAGGAAGAGAAAGCAGCGCTACAGCAAGACAAGGAGCAGTTGCTCGTAGAGAAACTCGAGATAAAGGAACTGGTCAACAGAGAACTCCGCTCTGTGATAGTCATCAAATTCCAAACAGAAGAATGGGTTCCACAACAGGTGGCACAACTAGAAGGAGTGATCCATCAACTTCAGCAGTGCATCGCATATCTGGAACTTCGTACTGTGTCCGAGACCCCTCAAGATATAAGAGACCTAAGAGAGGAAACTTCCCACAGTACAATTGGTAGATTGAAAGCCCTTGAATTGGAATGCAAGCAGCTAACTTCCAGGAGTGCTCAGATATATGAGACCCTCACGAAAAATCCAGAGTTGCGGGCATTGGAGTCACAACTCCAAGAAGCAAAGCAACATGCAGATATATTACAAGCGCAACTGAAGGCATTCTCACTAGTTGAAAGAAAGAAGAGTTTTATATAGAAGTGCATGGCCCAACAACAGATCCAAATGATTTAGAGTAAAGTGATGGAAGTCTCTCAACGACTTCAACCAATGCAAGAGAAGGCATGTCAACTATTCACTAAAGTTGAACACTAAGGAGTAGAACTTGAACAGGTTGTGAGTGCAGCAGAACGATGCCTAGAAGGACCAGTCAATGATGCACTCATCCAGGAGTTCAATGAGCAAGAGGCAGTAGCACTACATCAGGTCAAAGAAGCTTGAGCCAAGATTGAGGCATTCGAGGAAGAATTTATCAGACCATAGTGACTCAAGATGAGTCATAGGTGAGTGTTGGGGGCTTGTTGGCCCTTGACCAAGTTTTGAAGTTACTTGGTCATGTTTGACCATTTTTGGGACTTCGACAACCTGTCGAAGATGGAGCGCCAGACAAAGAAGATATCATGGGATCTTAGCCCACTTTTTCACTCATTTTGGGTTTTGGGAATATGTAATTGCAAAGGGATGTTGGCCCGTGGGTTCACCCACACTTAGGCCAACTTTTGTAAATGTATAAATAGATGTCTAGGAATCTAGTAGAGTATCTATTGTATCTATGTGATATAGGCTACGTGCCAAGTGGGATCTATGTGATCAAGGTGTTGTGTATTCTATAGGCATGCAGAGCTTATTGCAAGTCCCAACATGGAGATATAGAAGGATTTGTGTTGTAAGGAAAGGAAGATGGATCTATCGAGCTGCGCAAATCTTATGTCCTATGCGCAATAGGTTTTGATGGCTTCATGCTTGTAACCAATTGAAGACACTAATAAAAAAGAAGAGTTGGTGGACGTAGCCCCAGGGTGAGGGTGAACCACATAAATCTGTGTGTTATTCTCTGTGCTTTGACTTGATGTGTTTATCTCTACTTTGGCTAAGTTCTTTGATATATTTATATAGATCTACTTATGCTTTGTGCTCCATTAGATGCGTATGAATAGTAGATATGATATGTATGAATATGCTCAGTGATGATCGACTGGATCTGATCTGTTTTATTGTTGCTAATTATTAAGATACCTTAGATCTAAGTGAATGTTGTGATGCTCTGTGCTATCTGCGAAGTATAATAAGGGTTAAATATTGATGAATGATCAATGCTAAGTGCTCTGTAAGAAATATAATCACAAATTTGTGTCCCATATTAGGTTGCATACACTTGAGTCCTGCAACCACCCATGCTTCTACCTCAGGTGAGACTTCATTTACTTTGCAGGTGTTGCCGAAAGGGCCGATAATTAGGGTTTTTTTGGTGCACTATTGTAGCATTGAACCCTGGGTCTACCCCTGTGCCAACAGTAATTTATATTGCTAATGATGGTCAATGCATTAGAATCCTTAGTCTTTGTCATGATATTAATCCTTAAATAACATTTATAGGTCACCCCTTTCATATATTACAATTAGCTTGCTTATTAACTAGCCTTTCTATTATAATTCCATTGAGTATCCTTATTTAATCAAATAAATACATTGTATCTCCATGGTATTCCATTACACAAAATATGTAATGTTTTTCAGATTATTTATGCCTCTTTATACTCTTGGTTCTATCACATCTAGCACTTATTCCAAGTTTGGGTACATATGAGATCACATACATAAATAATATGTCATCTTAAGATTGGAGGCTATGTTCTTCTAATTCTTTGGAAAAACCAAGATTACCTTTCTAGAAAGTGAGTTTCTATATATATTTTCCTCTATAATAACTTTTCTTGGTTACACTTTTTCCAAATCCAGAGTTCCGATTTAGAAGATAATGTTCTCTACAAGTTCACAACTTCTCTATTTATACACTTTTGTTGGTGCAATAAAGGTTAAGGATTGTTTTTCTACCAATAGAAAAAATGTCGAGAACTAGATTTTTTTTTATATCGAGTGTTAATAATAATTTAGATTGTTAATGATTAATAACCTTCATATTGATGATCTAATTTTCAATTCATTTTATACATCCATCTCAAAATCTCAACTTGCTTGGATTATTAAAAATATGAAATGTTGACTAGGAATTTTTTTCCACATTGTCTATCTTAGGTTATCTTCCCTTGAACTCCCAAAAAAGTTGTCAATTTTCACATGCAACTCTATGTGACTAATTTTCATATTTGAAAATTACTTCCTAGTGAGCTAACACTGAACCCTAGTTGTTATCACTGAACAATTTTACACTAAAAATTATTGACTAAAATTATATGCAGCAGAAACAACAAGATCAAAGATGAATCATCAATTCACAAGACACCAAATTTATATTATGTAACCTTGTCAAATTCAAAAATTATGAGGGCAAACCCATCCCTCCCAGCCAATACAAATCCACCAAAATCTGAGGACAACCTTGTCCTCCAATAACCAGAAAAATCAGAAAACCAAACCTCAGCAAATCCCTGGAAATTTCTTATGCCCACAAATTTGTGGCAGACCACATGTACGCTCTGTTGACGTCACATGTACTACTATTGACATCAGTCTATATGGACCTAATCTTTTCTAGAAAACTTGTACGTATGTACGTGATTCACCTTACTGCAATCCGCATACATATGCGATTTTGCCCACTGCAACCCACATATATGTGATTCACCTTATTGCAACCTATGTACATACGTGACTATGCCCACTGCAACCCATGTACATGTACAAAAAACTGTATGGACACTTCCATACTATTCACTCGGTTTCTTCCTTCTGGGTTGCCTCTCTCTTAGGCCATATTTGCCACAATTGCATAATCTCCCTTTTTTGAAATCACCAAGCCTCCTATCACAAGTGGTGACTCACTTATGCTAACTCCATCATTTTACACTATGACCAAATGTCACAATGACCTCTCTCCTTTATATACAAGTCCAATGAGTGAGTTTAGACACCCCTTTTAAACACAACAATTAATTAGAATATTGTAATCCTCTTTGTGGGTGTGGTACCTCCACACAAGCCCATCAACTTGTCCATGAGACCCTAGCCTCATTGTAATGCCAATTTCATTGGAACGGAAGGATAATTCGATGCCAACAAGTATTCCCAAATGCCTGACATCTTGGCTTCTTGTGGGAATACCTCCAAAAGATACAATAAACAACACCCTCTCTTAGCATGGGAGGTATCCCATCCACCATCATTTGGATGTACTTCTGTCTCCCACACTAGAAGTGACTTTGTCTCCTCTACCACAACTACACTCCTATACTCCTAACTAGTTGCTCCCTCTGTCACCGAAGTAAATCCTACTCTCCAGTCATCCTAACTGGCTACATCCTCGGGCATTGAAGAAAATCATGTTGTGCAATCTTCCTCACTCGTTGCTCCCTCTGTGACTAAAGCAAATCCTACTCTCCAGTATTCCAGATTGGATGCCTCCTCTATCATTGTAGCAAAACCTACTAAAGCAAATGGATCCTCCATGGAGGGCACATAGCTCCTAGAAGCATCCTTCATATGAACCTCCTATCTGGCCTCATCAACCCATGACACTTGTCTGTCAGTCCTAAAAGATGCCTCTCTTCTACCGAAACCTGAGGGGGAACTCCCTCTGAATGGTTGACTCTCCATTTGATCCCACTAACTCCCACTAAAATTGGGATCCCTCTGTACACTCCCTCTAAAATTTGACTCCCTCTTATTCTATTGACTCCCTCTGAATTCCAACCTCCTCTAAACAATCTTGGGAGGATTCTCCTCCCTACTAGATCCTGAGGGATGACTCCCTCTTAACTATGGATCCCTCTAAGTCAATACTATTGGTGGGGCTACCTGCTCCCTCTGAACCTCTACTATTGGTTGGGCCACCTGCCTCACCACTAGTGTAGCTACCTACTCCCTTTGAGCACATGCTACTTGTGGGGCCCTACCTCACCACTGGTGGAGTGACCTGATCCTCTTCATTTGTATCTCTTCTCCTGTTGGTCATAGCATGCGTAGGTTGGCCCCTCATTCTATATAGGTTTCCCTCCCTTACTCCAAGAATCATCGCTAATATGAAGCTAGATCGTTTGGGCATAAACAACACATGTCCATCTCAAAATAATCCGTGGTAGCTCTTCCTCTCAATCTCTGAGACTAAGAGGACACTCCTCCTAAGTTCTGGCACCCATAACAAATTTGACACCCTCATCACCTCTCTTGAATCCAATCGGAACGATATTTTACTAGATCCTCATACTACATGCTTGGCTCCCATACCAAGCTCCACAAACAAGTCTAAGCTAGTCTATGTGAAGATGTCAAATAAATCTCTAACACTTGTCACATGGAAAGATGCTCCACTATCCACCAACTAGGTCCCCCTGTTAGAGACTATTCCTGAAAGGGTGGATACTAACAAGATCTCCCTCTGCAACCTATATGCAACCTCATCAAACTTCATTGTTGATGCTTGTTACCTCCTTCCTCTTCCCTTCATATGTGGACACTGTGAAGCATAGTGCCCAAAGTCATGGCACTCAAAACATATGATCTTACTAAGATCCTTCTTCCATCTTGGTTCTGGAGATGCTTCTCTCTCGGGAGAATCCCTTCTCCTTGACGAACCTCTTATGCCTAGAGAACCTCTTCCACCCTTCCTAGTGCAAGTTGTAAGGGCCTGATTCTCATCACTCTTCGCCATACCATCCATATCATCACTGGACACCAACCAAGTCTCCTCTTGGATACAATCATTCCATAGTCTGTCAAAGTTTGGTAACTTCTATCATGCTCAAATCCTCTGCACGAATGGTTCCCAAAACCTGGGAAGACCTCTCAATGCTACATTTACCAACTCAACATTCTCAACTATCTCACTGGTGGGTGCAAGCTGATATCATATCTAAGTAATCTTCATAAGGTAGCTAACAATTGTATCATCATTGGTCATCCTAATAATTTGAAGTTGGTGCTTCAAATGCAACTTCTTGCTGGTATTCCCATTCTGGTATAGACCTACCAGAGCATTATACATGTCATTGGAAGATGTCTTCTCAACAATGTGAGGAATCAAATGATTCTTCATGGATTCTAGCAATACTCACTTGGCCTTCACTTCCTTCTTCTTGTGAGCTGTCAATTCCTATGGATCGGTAGGACTAGCAACCACACTCTCAACATACTCCTTGAGGCCATTTTCTTCCAACGGAAGGAGAACCCTTGCCTTCCAAGCCCAGAAGTTGGTTTCCCCTTCTAACCTATCCTCAAGCTTCAATGTATTCACCATTTTGACCTGCCTAGAACAAGAACAAGAATAAGAAAAACACTCCTCCAGTGTTGTAGCAAAAAATGTGTCAAGATGATTCCCTTCTATTCAGATCCTAAAATTTGATACCATGTCAATTTTCACATGCAATTCTATGTGACTAATTTTCATATTTTAAAATTGCTTACTAGTGAGCTAATAGTAAACCCTGGATGTTATCAATAAACAATTTTACACTGAAAATTATTGACTAAAATTATATGCAGCAGAAACAAAAAGATCAGAGATGAATCATCAATATACATGAGACAAAAAATTTCTATTTTATAACCTTGTCAAATTCAAAAATCCTGAGGGAAAAACCAGTGCTCCCAACCAATAAAAATCCATCAAAATTTGAGGACAACCTTCTCCTCCAATAACCACAAAAATCAGAAAACCAAACCTCAACAAATCCTTGGAAATTTTTTCTTCCCACAAATATGTTGCAGACCACCTGTACGACTTGTTGACGTCACCTTTACTATTGTTGATGTCAACCTGTATGGACCTGCTCCTACCCATAAAAATTGTACATATGTATGCGATTCACCTTACTGCAACCTATGTACATACGCGATTGTTCCCACTGCAACCCACATATACACGATTCACCTTATTGCAACCCGCATACATACGCGATTGTGCCCACTGCAACCTGCGTACATGTATGAAAAATTGTGCGGACACTTCCATATGATTCGCTCAGTTTCTTCCTTCTAGGTTGCCTCTCTCCTAGGCTAGATTTTCCACAATTGCATAATTTCTCTTTGCTGAAATCACTAATCCTCCTAGCACAAGTGGTGACTCACTTATGTTAACTCCATCATTTTGCACTATGATCAAATGTCACAATGACCTCTCTCCTTTATATACAAGTCCAATGAATTATTTTAGGCATCCCTTCTAAACTCAATAATTAATTAGAATATTTTAATCCTCTTTGTGGGTGTGGCACCCCCACACAAGCCTACAAATCCAGTCAACTTTCCCATGAGGCCCTAGCCTCATTCCAAGGACGATTTCATTGGAACAAAAGACTAATCTGGTGCCAATGAATATTCTCACATGCTTGAGAGCTTGGCCTCTTGTGGGAATACGTCCCGAAGATATAATAAACAACATAAATCAATGCACCATCCAAACATATGAACACAAGATGTATCCTAGGAAACTCGAAATAGGAGAAAACCCAACTAAAAGGTGAGGCCTATGCTCTACTCTCTTTTCTTTAGTTATGACAATTCAAATACAAAGAAAGGGGTGGTCACTATGGAGCTTCCTTTCAAACTAAGGCATGAATGGATGCTATTGAATCTTCTTCATGCTCTGTTCTTCTATCAAATCCTACTCTTAGATGCTTTGCTCAATTATGAAACAAGTACAATGCTAAAATAGTGGAATTCCCTCTCCTCCTAATGGACTAGTATTTAACATAGTCTTATATCTATCTAGGGTTAGGGTTTTTTCATGTATCAACCCTCAATTAGTGTTATGGTTTTGGACCTTCTAGAATATTCTTGAAATAACACACATGATTAATGGGGGCTAATGTGGCATCCACACGGTACCATTATGGTCAATAAGGTGGGTCAACTTGTGGGAGGCATAACTTTCGCATATGAACTCTAACTGAGGTGATTTTTCACACCATTGTAAAGGTCTTAGTGTGTATAAAAGTGCTAAAGGGCTAGGATCTATGCTCACAAATTTGACCCCCAAAAGTGCCAAAAGTTCCATTTGATGCCTCAAAATGGCTCCGAGAGGTTTTGGATGCCAAACTTTCAATTGGGACCTACCACTAAAATGAGCTATGCAAGCCAATTCTCCAATTTGTCCACCTAAAAATACCAAGATAGATAAAAAATTATTTACTAATTCATTCTAGATCATACCTCCCCATTTAGGGAGGATTTTGGTCCCCGTAATATTTCACTAAGTGAGGAGAGGAAATGTTTCCTTTACCTTCTCCTTGGAGTACCATTTTTCCTTTCTTAGAAGTTGTCCTTTCAACCCAATCCGTCAAAGGTCATGTTGCCCTTGCTTGGTAGTTATAGATCTCTTGTGAAAAATTGTATCTTCTACCAACTCTACTTGAGCTTCTAGTGCTATGTCCTCTATGGTAGGTAACACTTGCTCCTCTGTTTCTTGATCCAACATGGAAGGCTCATAGATTTTTGGATTTTCCAAATTCACTACTGAGTAAATGCACATGTATGGGGGTGGATTGAGTCTGTAGGAATTATCACCCACCTTCTCCAATACCTCAAAAGGACAATATTACAAAGCCTTGATCTTCTTACCAAGACAATATAGACTTTCTTTTTTCAGCTGCAACCAAACTCTATCTCCTGCCTTAAATGTTTTCTTGGTTCTTTGCTAATCATCTCAGGACTTATACCTTTCCTATGACCTCTTCAACATATCCTATACCTACAAATGGATTTTCCTAATATTTTCAACAAATTTCTCCACTTTCAACACTTCTTCTTTGTGTTAATGTTTAATCCATTATTATAGTTGTTTGCATTTCATTA
>CBVK0105244327.1:0-13828 GCA_900067695.1 Picea abies | reverse complement strand
ATCACCATATGCTTGCTTTTCTTGGTTGTTGAGGACTAGTTGCAGGTATATTGATTTGGTCCAAGTGATCAACGGTGGACTTCATCGAATGTCTAGACGAGGTAGGACTTTTATCTTTTCTTGATAGCATATTTGTTTACATAGCATACTTGAGAAGAGAGTTTATTTTTGCACTCATTTTTTTCTATTTTGGTTTACCCTAGCCATAGAGATTTTCCTCATAATACAATTGGCGACCATGTTGGGGATTGAATCTTATTTCCTAGGTTTTGGAGTACATTTCTCCTTAGATTTATCTCTTTCCTTTTGTGTTTTTTTTGTATCATTTCTTGACAGCATCCGTTCACTCTAGGTCTGATTTTTTCAGCCTTCTCCCTTGCCTGGCCTTGTTTTTGAAACATATACGTGGCTTTTGTCTTGAAAATCAGGTATATACGTGAGTTGTCTCTCTACAAACTATGTACATACACTCTGTTTCCCTTAACAATCATGTACATTAGCCTTCCTTTCTTGTTAGTTGGTTTTGGTGGTTGCTAGGTGGGATTTGATGTTTGTTGAACCTTCTTGGGTCTCTGTAGTGACTGTTAAGTGCTTATGGGATGACAAGAAAGTCGTCTTTGGTTGAATTTTTGGGTGGAGTCTTTCTCATCACATTTTCATTTTGATTTCCCTTATATATTGGGCTGGGCATTTTTCTCCTTGGTATTCTGCTTGAATTATCTCTTTCCATACATAGTAGAATTATTTATATAAAGTTGTTGTTCATTCCAAGCATTTTCATTTCTCTTATATTGAAAATAAAAAAATATTAGCCATTTTCCATTTCTTGGAATTTTTTATCTTTTGAGTCTTGGTCACTACATTAATGCATGTAATGAAAGATTGCATTTTTACTTCAGAATTGTAGACTTGAAATTGAAAATTGTATTTGTTTTTAGAAGCATATCATTCATTGAAAGTTGAAGTTAGGACTTTGCATGATATTCATATTTACTTTTCTTGTTGAGTCATAACATCATGAGCTTCACGGCCATACCTTTTGAGTAATCACGACCACTAAAATTGATGCTATAATTTAAAATTGATTATTAACGCTTTTATTTTCTAGGGTGCACAACCTAGCTTAGGATTTAGTGCCTTGGAATAGGATTTTGTGAGTAAACTTCTCCAAGGAAATTAAATCAACATATGTGTCTCACAAAAGGAGTGGAGAAATTCATCATATAATTGGTATTATCAGGAGGCTCCACTTACACCAGAGTTAATCACGAGGTCACACGAGGTTGTTTGAAGGGATATACCCCCAATACCTTCTTAACATCATAGATATTTCTATGGATCTATTCATATATGGGGATATTGCTAGTGCCTTTACCTCCGTGAGAGGCGGTACTTTCAAGGTTTCGGTCTTTGCTACCTTGCCCATACAGTGGAACTGACTTACAATTGCGCGCCTATGCATCGATTATAAATTGGTTGCTTACTTTCTTGACTTAGGTTCCACATAGGTTACTTGCATGGGTTATTCTGCAAGTACCCTGGGTCAGATAAGGGTCGGACAACACACAAACTTTATGGAGGATTACCTCTCTGGGGGGATCTGATCGACTAGTTGTTAAGACCACGAGGGCCCTTATAATGGATCTAATTACCTTTGATATTTAGAAAGGAATAGCAGGCCTCTCTTGGGTGAGAAATACCTTCTTTAAGGAGGGACGCCACTTTCAACCACTTTACCCCATTTGTGTGCATATTGGTCGTTTGACTTTTGGATTTCTCTTTGATTACTAGTCGGCCTTAGGATTTATTTTTTTTCTTTAGAGTCTTAAGTCATCATGGAGTTGGACCAATGTCCTCCCCAGTCCCATCTCTTTTTATAGTTACCGCCAGATTTTGAGTCTTTTCCTTCTAGAAGGCGTAGAGTTATTAGATGTGGTATACACACCTCCACCATTCAGACTTTTAATTCTACAAGGATGAGTATTGAACCTAGTCTTCAGAACACTGGGATCTCTTTGACTCACACACCCACTATAGTTAATGGCACCCCTTCGACTCTTGCAACCAAAATGGCACACCCACTATAGTTAATGGCACCCCTTCGACTCTTGCAACCAAAATGGTTGTAGTGTCAGAGGCACCTATCATTACTATGGATCAACTTATAGTGAATGCTCAATCTCTTAGATCGAATCCTTTTGGGTCTCTTGGTCACTCACCAAGATATAATGTTCATTCCATCCATATGGCCTCTATTCCTTTTTCCTATGCTATGTTGAACTTTACTTCGCAGTTTTTGAATGCCATCCCAACTGCTAGACCTAATGATAGCATTGAGAGTGGGGACACTACACCTCCTTATACTCCATTTTCATTTGGTGGTTCTCAAATCCCTCAAATGATTGTTAATATGGGAGGCATTCCTTCTTTTAACCTTGGGTCTAATCCTTGTTCTTCTGGGTGGAACAACCAATTTGGCGGACAAGCTTCTTCTCAAGTTCCATCCTACACCCCTACCTCCTTGGTGCCTATTTCGACCAACACCTTTGGCATGAAAAATCCACCTCTATCCTTCAGATTCACACCTAGAAGAGGTTAGTTTCACTCTTTGGAAAACCCCCAAGATAGATCCAATCTGGCTGGGGAAATTTTTTATAAACCCCATTAGAATATTCCTACATGAATGATTCCCAACCAACCTTTTATTAATCAGCTTAGAGGAGCATCTCACAATCCCAGACATGGCCGTGATGCTTACCAGAACCTTGGATGGTTTACCAAGACTGATATATGCAAATGTTGTAGATAAATGGTTGAATATGCTCAAAGGGTATTTTTCGGTCCACAATTTTTATGATAGGGAAAATATTACTTTTGCACTCCTCAAGGTTGTCCCTCATGTTAAGGACTGGTGGGATACGTAATATGAGAAAATGGCCATAAAGGAATCTGCAATATTTGTGGTCTCCCCCACCTAAGATTCCTTTAAGGATTGAATTAAAAAAAAATACTACCTTGTTGGAAGCTACAAGGACCAGTACACAACATGGACCATCCTGCATCAAGAAAGGGACCAGATAGTACAATATTTCACCAATATTTTCCATACTTTATGCACCAAATTGGGTATCAAAGACTCTGAAGGACATTTGGTGCTCAAATAAGAGACAGGTGGGATACATAATATGAGAAAATGGCAATAAAGGAATCTGCAATATTTGTGGTCGCCCCCACCTGAGATTCCTTTAAGGATTGAATTAAAAAACAATACTACCTTGTTGGAAGCTACAAGGACCAGTACACAACATGGACCATCCTGCATCAAGAAAGGGACCAGATAGTACAATATTTCACCAATATTTTCCATACTTTATGCACCAAATTGGGTATCAAAGACTCTGAAGGACATTTGGTGCTCAAATATCACGACTGTATGCAAAAATGCATCCAATAAAAAATGGATTTTCTCGACATTTCATCATCAGGTGAGGCTTATAGATATGCTATCAATATCGAGCAAAAGTTTAAGCAGAAGAGGAGAGAGTTTGGATATGCAAATTCCTCACAGTCAAAGAAGGTAAAAGTAATCCCCAAACCACCAAACAAGGAATGAAACAAAGATGGTCACTCTTAGGAAAATCAGTCCAAGCCGTAACCCAAGAAGGGTAATGAGAAGTCAAAGAAGGGCATGGGAAAGTGGTGTGAGTACCAGAAAATACCTTGGCACAACACTGAAGAATGTCGTTGCAAGAAGTCACTGGTGCCTGGCCTGAAAGCCTCCGAGTCAGAGGCAGATTCTGTCTCTGAATCAAATCCAGAAAGTGGAAAGCGGATCATAAATGTTGAACCCAGTGCCACTCTTTCTACCACCAAATTCCAACCAAGCAAACCAGAAGAAGCAAAGGAAGGTAAACACGTCTTTCACTCACATATGTGGGTAAAGGTGACTCCACTGGATTTTTTTGTTGATAACAATAGTCATAAGAACCTTATTTAAACATAGGCCATCAAGATGTTGGACCTTATGATAAAACCACACCTGCAACCCTACACCATTGGATGGCTTTGCTAAGGATGATATCTCCACGTTAGCCAACAATGTTGTCTGCACTATAACATCAAGCCCTTTAAAGACAAGGTATTGTGTGATATTTATCCCCTTGAAGTTTGTGATGTTCTTTTAGGCTAGACATATTTGTGGAAGAGACATGTTGTGTATGAGTCTAGACTCTGTAATGTTATTATTACTTATGTTTGAAAATTGTACAAGATACGAGAGGTAGCGCTCCCTACCACTATTTCATTAATCTTTGCTAAGAAATGAAGTAAGGTAATTTCAAAGACCGGGAATTTTGGCTTCGTTGTGATCCGTTCTCGTAGTAAGAAGAAGGTTACTTCCACATCCATGACCTCTACAAATAGCCTCTCTCTGAAAAATAAGAAAGTGGACAAGATCATGGAAGAGTACAAAGACATATTATTTGCACCCACCGGGGTACCGACGCACTTCCAAGTCAAGCATCCAATTGATATAACCCTCAATGCATCATTGCCGAATGGACCGGTCTATCATTGCTCATTGATGGAAAATGATGAAATCAAGTGCCATATCCAAGAGATGCTTCAAAAGGGGCACATATGACCCAGATCCTTCCCTTGCAGAAGCCCACTTGTGATGGCTCAAAAGAAAGATGGGACTTGGTGGCTCAGCATTGATTATAGAGAATTAAAAGAATCACAATCACAAACCAATACCCAATTCCCCAAATCGATGTACTTCTTGACGAATTCAAGGGGGAAAAGTTCTTCAAAAAGATTGACCTAAAGTTTGTCTACCAACAGGTTCCTATCGAACCAAATGATGTATGGAAGACAACTTTCAAATCTAAATATGGTCTCTTTGAATGACTGGTCATGTCCTTTAGCTTAAAAAATGCACCATCAACTTTCATGAGATTGATGGATGATGTATTGAGACCCTTAACCAACTCTTTTGTGGTGGTATATATGGATGAAATCCTTATATTCATCGAAACTTGGGAGGATCACATGCAACATACTCAATAGGTTTTAGACATTGTGCGACAACACAAGATATATGCAAAATTGGAAAAATGCTCCTTTGCCGCGAACATGGTCCAATACTTGGGCTACTTTGTTGATGATCGTGGGGTACATGTGGATCCAACTAAGATCTATGTAATCCGTTACAGGACAACCCCAAACACACTAACCAAGCTTCAGAGGTTCTTGGGACTTGCCAACTTTTTTCGAAGGTTCGTATTGGGATTCTCCCATATTGCATGGGCCCTGAGCCAAGTAACCAAGGGAGGTGGCAAGACAAATTTCACATGGGGGAAGGCATAATAACAAGCATTTGATGATCTGAAGAATTTCTTGTGCTCATCTCTAGTACTCTCCTTACCCTATCTCAAACAATCATTCGAGATTGACACTGATGCCTCTGACTATGATGTAGGCCCAGGTCTCACTCAACATGGTCATCCAGTAGCATACCATAGTGAGAAAGTCTTAGATACTTTCTGAAAATACCCCAACTATGACAAATAAATGTATTACATTGTGCAAGCCTACAATCAATGGAGACATTACATTCTGGGAAAGGAAACAATCATCCACACTGATCACAAGACTTTGCAATTCATACAGACACAGGGGAAGTTGCAGAATGACCACCATAAAAAATGTTTCACATACCTACAAAAGTTCCATATCAACATAAAGTATAAAATAGGGAGAAAAAATCATGTCATTGACTTCCTTAGTCGCCCTCCCATTGTTGCGCTTACCACAATTCTCCATTATTGTGGGCATGGGGCATCTGAGTGGCCCCAACTTTATCAACATGACCCTGACTTCACCACCACCTATCATATATTTGGTACATGAGTGAATGTCACTGATTTTCACATACAAGATGGAATTTTATGTCATCTGGGCCACCTCTGTGTTCCCACAAGCGAGCGTGCAAATCTGATTTGGGAGGCCCACTACAGTCGGATGGTAGGACATTTTAGCATGGAGAAAAATGTGGTCATTCTATAGAAACATTTTTATTGGCCAAAACTTCAACAAGACGTCAGCAAGTATATTGACTTCCTTAGTCGCCCTCCCATTGTTGCGCTCCCCACAATTCTCCATTATTGTGGGCATGGGGCATCTGAGTGGCCCCAACTTTATCAACATGACCCTGACTTCACCACCACCTATCATATCTTGGGTATAGGAGTGAATGTCACCAATTTTGACATCCAGGATGGAATTTTATGCCATCTCAATGACCTTTGTGTTCCCACAAGAGAGCATGTAAATATGATTTGGGAGGCTCACTACAATCAGATGGTAGGAAATTTTTATGTGGAGAAAAATGTGGTCATTCTAAAGAAAAAAACTTATTGGCCAAAACTTTGATAGGATGTCAACAAGTATATCATATCTTGCAATGATTGTGCCATTTCAAAGAGAACTATCAAAACACAAGGCTTATACACCCATCTTCTTAATCCTGAGAGGCCTTGATAATCCATTTTGATGGATTATATGTATGGCCTTCCATCCACCAAGCATGAAAATGATTGTGTATTTGTGGCAGTTGATCAGTTTTCAAAGATGACCATTATCATAGCCTACAAGAAGATAACCAAAACGATAGATACTTCCAAGCTCTTATTCGAGCGAATGTGGGTCCATTTTAGGATACCACAGACCATCACCTCATATCAGGACAACAGGTTCCTCAACACATTTTGGTCGATTCTAGTTACTGTTGGACACCAAGCTCAGTAAATTCACTTCTTTCCACCCCCAAACCTATGGCCAAACAAAGTTCATAAATCAAATGATTGTGCACATCCTACGCATGCACAAATCCAAGAATCCGCGTACATGGGATGAGAGTCTTCCCTATGTTCATGATAGCTACAATAGGCCTCTCCATAGTTCCACCGGCCATAGCCCATTTTAGGTGGGGCTAAGATTCCATCCCTTGGGTCCCATTGATGTTGCACTACCTAGGTGGGGCTAAGATTCCATCCCTTGGGTCCCATTGATGTTGCACTACCTCTTGCAATCACACATGAATAATATTCACATGTTTAGTTTGAGGCCATCAAAGACACCATATTTATTGAGTGGATTCAACACATCTACCAACATATTTTGAAAAAATCCAATGCTAAGTACAAACAGTTCCATGATCAACATCAGTTATCATGCTAGTTTCAGGTGGGGAATAAGGTCTACTTAAATTTGCAAAAAGAGAACCTTACAAGGCCCCATCAGAAGATCCACCAATTTCTCTATGGGACTTACACTATCACCAAGGTTGTGGGTAGAAATGATTTTGAGCTCAACACTCCACCCTTCCTTGGGTTGCACCCAGTTTTCAATGTGGACCTCCTTAGACCTTATTTTCCACCATTATTGGACACCTCAGAGATCGTAGAACAATTGACACCAATAGATCTCAACCCTGATTGCACGGAACAAGTATCCATTCATCATATATTGGATACACAGGTCAATGGCACTCGCCAGCAAAGGATTCAACTTTATTAGGTTGTCAAGGTAGGGCAGCTCCTACACAAAGGAAAATGGATCACTCGGGGCCAAATTCAATAGAATTTTCTTCACCTAATTGGGGCACTTGACACAATGGATAACATTTTGTCCTAAGGGGGGAGGACCGATCCAGGTGGATATTGGTGGCCACCCACCTATTCCAACTGGCTCCTCTTGACAATTTTTATTTCAGAACATTCTTCTATACTTCTTTGTAATTGTGGGTTTTCAAATTTTGGGCCTATATGAAGCCCTACACGTCTTCGAGGTGGATTTTGGTGGTCACCTACCAAATGCAACTGGCTTATTTTGGATTTTTTCATGTCAATACATATTTTTGTACTTCCAAGTCCGTTTTTGGGGCACTGAACAATGTTTTTTTGGCTTGCCATAGTCAAATTGTAGACGAATTCATATTTTGATGACACAATGTGTATTTCTCAAAAATACCTTTCCAACGGGCTATCACGCACTTAAAACAGAGATCGTATGAAAAAGTTATGATTCCAGGAAGTTGAGGTACCAACTTACCCATCTATGCCCACATAACTTTTGGCGATTCATATCCTAGGGTTAGGTTTTTGGATGTTGAGGGTTTTGGAATTCATGGGTAATGTTAAAAGGGCCTCTGGAGCCTCATTGTAATCAGTCTTCTGAGACAGATACACGTAGTAGCCACATCTCTTCTCAGAGATAACTACCACCATTCGAGCAAGTTTTTTCAGTTCTACAATTTTATAGTTTCAATTTATTTTATTTATTCAATAGAAGTTATTGTTCAATGAATATCTATTTTTGTTCTCTGTATATATGTGTTGTGGTATTCAATATATTATTCATTTCATTCCTCTCATAAATCCCAATCAAATAGAGAAAGGCTTAGAAGGGAAGTATAGAGAGCATGTGAGAGGGAGAGAGAGGAAGATAGAGAGGGGTTTAGAGAGAGAGGTAAATGTTGGAAAGAGGTGTATATGTAGGAGATATATAGAAGAGATGTTGGGAAGGACGGGGAGAGAGAGAGGGAGGAGGGGGCGAGAGAGAGATTGCATGAGAGTGTGAGAGGGGGAGACAGGAAGACAAAGAGGAGGGGTAGAGAGAGTGTGTGAGAGGAAGGGAGAGGGAGAAATAGAAGGGGAGTAGAGAGAGGGATAGTGAGAGAAATGGAATCATATAGGGAGACATAGAAAGGTGGGGAGGTAAAGATATAATGAGAGGAAGAGGGTGATACATAGGGAGACAAAGAGGGGGGATAGAGAGAGAAAGAGTAGCAGAGAGAGTGAGACTTAGACAAATAACGAGGAGAGATATAAGGGGTGGGAGACAGGTGGAAGAGAGAGGGGGGAATAATAGGGGAGGGAGGGATAAAGAGGTAGAGAGAGAGAGAGAGGTAGTATGTGTGAGAGTATGAGGTGTGTCAAGGAAATGTTTAGGTCTAGGTATTTCCATGCCTTTTGATGTCTAATTCTTTCCATGTTTAGGTCTTACCATATATAAGAGTGTGAGAGTGAGAGAGAGGGAGACAAACAAGGGGCTAGAGAGGGAAAAAAAGAGGGAGATAGAGAGAGGGGGATAGATCTAGGAATGAGAGAGTGAGAGAGAGAGCGAAAATATCTTATAAGAGAGCATGCATGATCTTAGTAATGTGTGAAAATTTCTATAGCGTGCGTGCACTATTAGGAATGTGTGTGTGTTCCTAGAGCACATGCACACTCTTAATAATGCTTTCATTTTATTTTGAATTCAAATTTTTTTAGGCAAGATTGACAACATGCATGCTGACTTATTTGCCTCAGATTTAGGTTCGAGATGACAAACCTAGTGGTTTGGTGTAAAATTGATAAAACCATCCATTTTTGTGAATACCTATCTATATCTATATCTTTGAAATTATGTTTTTGTATGCTAAACAACTAAATTGTTGACGAAACTACAGACATAGACCAAGTCGGCTATGCAGATTCCAAATATATAGGTTTTTGTTTTTAAATTGATATTTTTTACTATTTTTAATCTATTTTTGTCTTCGCATATATCAAAATCTTAGAATACATACCTCTCTTATTTAAGCTATAACTTATTTTTGTCGTAACCATTTCTTGAATGAGTTATATTATGGACTAGAGGAGACTCATATCTACAATTTAAAAAAAAAGAAAAAATTTTGAACATGTTAAGACCCTCTTAGCCTACACAAACAAAAGACATAATTTCAAGGATATATTGAATTTTATAATTATATATATATATATATATATATATATATATATATATATATATTATAAATTTTTCAAAAAATACACTACACTAGAACACCATGTTCTCTACAAGTATACAAGTTTTTGGAATGAAACTCCAATGTTAAGGCACTCAACACCTGCATGAACAAAAACATATAGCTTGTATTTTGTTGGAAAAATAACATATCACTGTTACAAAAAAACAAATTTGACATAGTTATTCACAATTTCTATGAATAAAAGTTGTATATTCGGAAAACTAATTCAATTTCCTACATTTCATCTTCTTACACCATATTCAAATTCACTATAAAAGTACCTTGAATAATCCCTCCAAGTTAACATATTGATTTTTTTCTATCTTTGCATTGCCACTAACGCATCATGAGAGACCCTCATTAGCTTGCACTCACCCTTACCTGTATCTATTTTTTATATATATTTTAAGGATATATCTCTTATATATTTATACATGTCTTTGATATCTGAGATCAAATTGTAACCCTTTCCAAATCAAATTGTAGAAAAATAAAATAAAACATTCTAACAATGCCATTAACTCACACTCTTATTTTCCAAGATAATCCTCTGAGATAAGCATATATCACATCCACAGTGATCACACTCTATGATGAAATTATGACTACCAAGATAAACATAGACTATGATCCTAAGACCTTGAGATGAGACTATGATATATGCACACAGTATGCCCAAAATTGGTCTTTGGTCGTGTTAGAAAAAATCCATCTCCATTGCAACTCACATAATTCAAATTGCAATCTGCACCATGCACGCTAAAGATTGAATCTTAAAGGTTGAGAATCACATCATGCAGATTGCAATCCAAGACTTTGCACATTGAACCTTGAAGCTTGAAGCCTCAAGGTTCAGATTCAAGTGGCACACCCACACCCATGGGTCATCGGTATGCTATATAAAATATCAACCTTTGGGGAAAGAGTACTCATATTGAAGGCTTTTTTGTTTTCCAATAGAAATAATAGTAGTGACTTTTCTTGTTTGTCTAGGTGAAATAGGGATTTTTTGTTTGATTTTGAGAGTTTTATGTAGCTTCTTTAGGGTTGGTAGTGGAGGATATTGAACCCTAAAGGTAAAACAAGCCATCATTAAAGGGTAATACAAGATCACTTCTCCTAATTGTTGAAGGTTTTAAATGGAATTTTCCTCAAAATATATGGCCTACTTTGGGAGATTTTCCACACAAAAATCAGACATTGATGGTGAAGATAGTAGACTGCTTGTGATACCACCCGGTAATTTGAAATCTAGTGATTATGTCCCATTCTTGATTGTTGTGACCATTGGTCATACTACCTTTATATCTTTGGGCATGTACCTAATATCAACAAGTTCTACAATACTTGTTTTAATTAATTTTCGTTGCTAATGGGTTTTGGAACTTCTTCAAGGGTTGGATGTGCCCTCTCGACATCTCCCAATTCACAATAAAAATTGTTCTTATGTTCACAACAAAAAATAACAAAAACACATATAATACATCATATTTAAATGACAAACAAACATAAATATAAACATAAATATAAAATGTCATTAAAAGTGCAATTTAAAAACGAAATCCATCATACAAAATTTACTTGATGAGTAGGAGCTCCCCTAAAATTTGTACCTTGGGTGGGGTTTATCCTTTCTTTTAAGAACCCCTTTATGTTTTTTTCCAACTTCTCCTAAAATACAACGGCTCATAAAATATCCTTCTCAACTTAGATTTTTAGTTTTGAATAAAGAAATGGAAAAAACACACGAGCTACCATATCCAAACATATACTTTTCCATAACTATTTTAGTTTTGACGGAAATTGGGAAAAATTATATTGCTCTCATATTTCTCCCATGTAAAGCTTCCATGATGGAGAAGGAAATCCAAGAAGCATAAACATTTACTTGTCAATCAAAATTTTTTGTGTTGAAAAAATAATTAAATTTCTTCTAAAAGCATATACTTTCTTACATAGAAATGCTAAGATGATAGCCTTAAATATAATAATAATGTAATTATTTATTTTTATCAGAGTAATATAAGATTTTTATTTTTATTCATATATTATTAAAATTAGTCAATACCTCATTATGTTAAAAAGTAAAAAAATTAGACAATTCAATCTTAATGTATGGAGACTTAAAGTTGAGAAGTTGAGTTTAAATATATTTACAAAAAGTTTTGGAAATAGTGTTGTTTATGTATTTATTAGTAAATCATTTTTATTCATTTAATTTTATTATTTTAGAATAAATGTTTTAAAATATATTGTTATTTTTTAATAATCATTTATAAATAAATTATTAAAAAATAGATTTTATTATTATTGTAAAATTTGTGATTGTTTTCAAATATATAAATTATATAATTTTTTTAAAGGATACTTCCCATCATTAATATGAATAATTTTTTAAATAAACCCAATATTGAATACAACCTCTTAAACTATATAAAATATTAAATGAAATAATTATATAAGTTATCTTGGTATTGAAAATGTTATATTTTATTATTATTCAAAAAGATATTTATTTTATTATAAATTGATTGATTGCTTTATAATATATAAATTATTAGTTATAAGTTTTGTTTTTTTATTGCCAAATGAGTTTAGTTAGGGTGGTTGAGAGAAATAATTGTTATTTTCTCCACTCAAATGAGTATATTGTTGTAATAAGACTATCTTCATATATTTGGGCATGTACCTATAAGAAGGTATTAAAGAATTGTTGTTATAACAAAATCATGATAGTCCAAGTATATTTAGGTTCTTGTCATTGCTAATAGCAGCAAGTTGTACAATACTAATAAAAGTTGCTCATATGTGCACAAAAACGAATATCAAAAACACATATAATACATCATATTTAAATGACAAGCAAAAATAAATATAAAATGTCATGCTAAGTGCAATTTTAAAAATAAATTCATCATAAAAAATTTACTCATTTACTCTACGGGTAGGAGTGCCCCTCAAATATATAGCTTGGGTGGGGTTTATCCTTCCTTTAACAAACCCCTCTATGTTATTTTCCAAGTTCTCCTAAAGGAAAAAGACTCATAAAATATCCTTCTCAACTTAGAGTTTTAGTTTTAATAAAGAAATGGGAAAAACAAGCAAGCTACAATTATCAAAACATATACTTTTCCATTACTATTTTAGTTTTGAAAGAAATTGGGAAAAATATATATTTCTCCCATGTAAAGCTTCCATGATGGAAAAGGAAAATTTTTTGTGTTCGAAAAATAATTGAATGTCTTCTAAAAATCATATACTTTTTCACATAAAAAAAGACAAAATGATATATATATATATACACTTTCAAATCCTACTTGGATGCAACGTGGAAAATATGAATTTGATAACATGAAATTTATTGTAGGTAAATAGATTAAATGTTATAATTGTGAGCTTCATCATACTCATTATTGTGAGCTTCCTCATGAAAAAACAATAGAACTTTCATACTCATTATTGTGAGTTTCCTCATGAAAAAACAATATTGTAGTTTTGTAATAACCTAAATTATTTAATTCCAAAATTTTGTACAATTAAACATATAATTCTTTTCGATTTTCATAAATAATTCATTCACCAGGATATAAGCAAAATATTTAGCAGAGATTAAAATTTATCTACAGCATGAAAATAACTCAACAATTCATAAACAAAAATAACTGCTTCTTATGCTAAATCATGTTGCTTCGTTGGTCCAATGTTGAAGTTGAAACTGTGTCAAACACTGCCCAAACCGAGTTTTTCCCCCTGCCAGCTAGGAGTAGCCTATCTAGCTCCCTAGCTTGAGGATATCATAAGGATATCCTAGCCCCTGTGCCCAAAACCCCCAACAACAGGATGCGCTTGTATATTCCATTGTAGGGTGTGGACCCTAGTTATAATTAGGAGGGATGGAGGCATTTACCATCGGGTATCCTCCAAAACCTGAAGTCATGGGAGGACAGTGTTAGTTCATGCTCCCCAAGACGT
>CBVK0105244326.1:0-10425 GCA_900067695.1 Picea abies | reverse complement strand
TTTGGGCATGGGGGCCAGGATATCCTTAAGGTATCCTAGAGCTAGGGAGTCAGGCAAGCTACTCCTAGCTGGCAGGGAGGAAAACTCAGTTTGGGCAGTGTTTAACACAGTTTCAACTTCAGCATTGGACCAAAGGAGCAGTGAGATTTAGCATTAGAAGAAGGTATTTTTATTTATGAATTATTGAGTTATTTTCATGCTGTAGATAAATTTTAATCTCCACTGAATATTTTGCTTATATGTCGGTGAATGAATTATTTATGCAAATTGAAAGGAATGATATGTTTAATTGTACAAAATTTTGGAATTAAATAATTTCGTACAATTAAACATATAAATTAAAAGGAATTATATGTTTAATTGTAGGAAATTTTGGAATTAAATAATTCATTCACTGGCATATAAGCAAAATATTCAGCAGAGATTAAAATTTATCTACAACATGACATATAAGCAAAATATTCAGCAGAGATTAAAATTTATCTACAACATGAAAATAACTCGGCAATTCATAAATAAAAATACCTACTTCTGATGCTAAATCTCGCTGCTTAGTTGGTCCAATGCTGAAGTTGAAACTGTGTCAAACACTGCCCAAACCGAGTTTTCCTCCCTGCCAGCTAGGAGCATCCTGTCTGTCTCCCTAGCTCTAGGATACCATAAGGATATCCTGGCCCCCGTGCCCAAAACCCCCAGCAAACCAGTGACCCCTGCTTTTGATTCACCAAAAACCCTCAAAACCAAACTCCTCACACCAGAGATCTCCACAAACAAATCTCCCACAAAAATATATCCTCGTCCTCAAAATGCTTCCTGCCTCCCAAAAGAATGATCCTCCCCGTAAGACTCTTCCTCGTCATATTCTCCCTTCACCGACTCTCCTCCCCTTCATTAATTTATTTATCCCCTTATTTATTATCTTGTCCTCTTATTTATTATCTTATCCCCTCCATTTAATGTTTCTTTCCCCCCCTTCATACGTAAGTCTTTAATTAAATATACTAAAAATTATTAACCCCTTTAATTCATTACTCAATCATTGATAGATATGAACAAGTAATTAATAAATAAATAATTAATTAATATTATTAAGAAACAATTATTGTTTAACTAACATATTAGGACACTGAGATTATCAAATTAATTATAATTAATAATCCCTATGCATCTATTTAAGCATGGTTGTTACAAGTTTTTCCTAATAACAATCATGTTGAATGATGACTTATGTATATGTAGATTGATCAAGTTAAAAGTAATAAATTGATTTCATAATGTTTAAATTTATTAAATTTTTTCTAATAATTATTTAAATATACATAATAATAATAATAATTATCATTTATTTTTAAACTTACAATAAAATCGTAGTAAAACTAGACACTAAATTGGTGTTTAAGATCCCTTTGTTTGTAGGAAAGGGGAACCTGTTACACATCCATTTAATAACTAAAGTTTAAGGAGATTGGATTGTGTTCCTGGTATTATTCTAAGAGCGATATATTCTTTGACAAATAATGATGAAAACACTCACATAAGAAAGTATATATAGCTTTGTAAATTCAATTACAGTTGATATAAGCATCATGGACTAGTACTAAATTTGGAGAGAAGCACATTAATGCCAACATGTTTATTTTCCCCACTGAATTCATCAATGTCGTCATTATCTCCAGGTGTCTTTCCATTGGATTGAATGTACTAAAGATAAAAGGAGTCATTGGTCGATGTTGATATAATCACCGTGGACTAGTACTAAATTTGGAGAGAAGCACATTAATGCCTAACATGTTTATTTTCCCAACTGAATTCATCAATGTTGTCATTAGCTCCAGGTGCCTTTCCATTGGATTGAATGTACTAAAGATAAAAGGAGTCATTGGTCGATGCTTTGTGCAGCCATGAAGCAGTCCACATCAATTCATCCTGGAATCCACACTTGAAACTGTAAATTTATGTATGGTTTTTGACTAAACTTTCTAAGCTGGGAAATAATTGGACTTATAGAAAACTAACTTGGTATCCGCTATAGTCGCAGTGAAATGGACAAACTGCTGACTTGACGCTGTCATTATAAGGTCCCCTGTATCTGTCTGAAAATCGAATAGATGTGGAGGACGAGATACGGAGGACAGACAGACATAATGCGTTAGCAGGTGTTGTAGAAATCATATACTGCATTTATACAAAGAGGAATCAAAGTTCATTGAATTAAATCTGCAATTGTGTTATAGCTGTAAATGGGGCACATATTTTGCCTCGCCTGATTTGCAGTGTCCAAAAGACATTGGGAATAAGGAAAGTCGTATGTTTGAAAGATGATGGATGCGGCAACCATTGCTACAACAGTTTCACCAGTGACATCGAAGCATGGATTTTGGGCATCGATGCTATAAGTGGTACGAGATGTGTCCATGTTTTCTGGTCTCTCCCGACAATTGTGTTCATTGTTGGGGTCACCGACCTTAGCAAGAACAAATCAATAAACATTTATTTATGTAAGCATTCCTTGTCTTTAGAGTTCTGACAAATGCTTCGGTTTAATGGAGCAGACTATAATTTTAATTTGGTCATACCTACAAAAAGATTTTTCCCGGATGAGTAGTAGATTTTAGGAAATAATATGTGACCCAGCAAATCACAACTTCGGCATTTTGAAGCTCGTCGCCCATTGAATCATCGAATTCCACCACGCTCCAGGCTAACATTGTAGTTGTAAAATCCATTGGAAACCCAAATTTAATGTTATCTCTTGTGTTGTAATATCCTCCAACCAAATCAACCTGCATCCATTCGAGTAATTAGTTCGATTGAGGGCCGATACGAAAAGAATAAAAGTGTGCAGCCAGTTATTTTCGTGGGTTCAAACAGAGAATGTTGTCGACGATACATACATTGAGGGATGAATCTTTCCTCCATGTCAATATTTGATTTGGTGGAAGAATACCCTATCGCCGTCCCTCGAAGAAGAGAATGATTTTTGAGAGGGCATCTTTATAGTATTCATTGCCATTCCCAGGGAAAGAATAATCGAGTGCCTCTACGTATCTTCTACTCGTTGCTTCTATATCTTTCATTGCTTAAATTAGGGAAAATAATAATATCGAAAATTTGATCATCTTTCCTAGCTGGGTAGAAATAGTAAGGAGCATTAGCCTCTAACAACTGTGCATATATAGAGGCAGAACGACAACATTCATCGAGGATCGCAAACTCGGCGCAACATTCATCGACAATCGCAAACTCCATGCACCCTTGATTTAATAAGTAGCGCTCCCTTTCCACCCATCGAGGAGCGCCGATATTTAACAAAGAAAAATTGCATGGTATAAAAATAATTTGCGAATGGTATGAAACTTAAAAGGGAGAATAATTTAAAGTTTGGATGATGTCTTGTTAAGTGGAGGATATTATATAATAAAGGTGAGGTGGATCTTTGTTATTCACATAAGAAAAAACGTGGAGGATACCTTATTTATTCGATCTTGTCTTATTATAGAGCTTGTATTAAATATTATTTTTTAAGAGTTGAACTTTAAAGGATTTGGGAAAAGGTTTAATCAACGTATAAAAATATTTTTATTTTTTTTAAACTCTTTTACCATTAGTTTTCGGTTCAATCTTTAAGTATAAGAATTTTTTTTTCCATATAAAGGGTTTGGATTGGTTTTATAAGTAGTGGTTTTTGAGTTTTTTCTTTCTAATCACGAGAGTGTAGAGTTCCAAGTTTGAGGTGGATAAATTCACCAGTAAGAATAGTTTTGCGCTATGGAAATTCAAGATGCAGGATTTTCTTGTGCAACAACGATTGCAACAGGTGTTGGCTGAAAAGACAAAGAAACTGACAAGCATGACAGACGAGGACTTCGAGGATATGGATGCAAGAGCCATCAGTAGATGAGGTATTGTTTAACATCACCGAAGAGGAGACAACAATAGGTTTGTGGACCAAACTGTAGAGTCTGTATATGACAAAGAAATTGTCAAACATAATGTTCCTGAAGAGGAAGTTGTACATCTTGCGGATGAAAGAAGGTACGAAAATTGTTGATCACTTAAATGTTTTCAATAATCTTATTTGTCAATTAACTATTATGGAAGTAAAGTTTGAAGGTGAAGATAAGGTGGTTACACTATTGTGTTTGTTGCCTGAGTCTTGGGATAATATGGTCACAACTATGTGGTTTAACACAACATATACCATTGATTATGACACGATTGTGGGATCTTTGTTGTCTAAGGAGATGAGGAGAATATCTAGAAAGGAAACCTCAACAGCAGAAACAATGGTGGTCAGAGGTCGATCTAAAAAAGGAGCGAAAGATCAGAAAGATCAGAAGGAGTGAAAAGACAGTAAAGGTAAGGAAAAATGTTGGTTTTGTGGCAAATCTGGGCATCTCAAGAAGGATTGTTGGAAAAGACATTTGTGGCAAATCTGGGCATCTCAAGAAGGATTGTTGGAAAAGACAACAAACATCCAAAGACGACTCCACAATATAAGAAAATTCAACTACAATTATGATTGATGAAGTTTTGTCTGTCTGTTGTGTCTCTCCACTTGTGTTCTCATAGAAAGTGTAGGGAAGTGATGGTTGTGTCACAGTGAAATAATTAAAAAATATATTGTGTTTACTATGGCGCTGCAGAAATTGTTGATTGCATGTAACTGGAAATATGTCTGTAAAAACTAGTAGGCATGCATACCCCTAGTTTATCAGTTCAACTATGAAAAGTCTAGATGTATATTTAGGTAGATTGAATATGTGGGGGGCACATGTATGTTAAATATGTTTTTTAGGTCAAAGAAGGTGCTTTTTCGGGTCAATGTGTTTTGGCTATCCCGTGGTATTGTGTCCATGGATTGCATGTAATGAAGCCTATAAAAGGCTTGGTAAACTCCATTGTAAATGGGACTGGATGTAAGCAATGAAGGCTTAATTGGCTGGTTTGCCAGGATTTGGTCAAAGGTGCATGTAATGAAGCCTATAAAAGGCTTGGTAAACTCCATTGTAAATGGGACTGGATGTAAGGAATGAAGGCTTAATTGGCTGGTTTGGCAGGATTTGGTCAAAGGTGTTCGAATGCAAATTTTGAGGTGGAGCAGTGTGTCCAGTTTAGAAAGGTGGGTCTGTAGAAAGGTTGATGTGTTGGCATGTCAATCAAGTGTTTTAGAATATATAATGAAGGTAAGTTCATATCCATGGAACTTGGAAAGTATTGCAGGGAATTTGGGATTGAATAGACATGTTCAATAATGCCAAGTTGCAACAATAGTTGCGGATAGAATCGGTTGTGCTATCTAGTAACTCGATCACCCTCGGTTGCAAAATACAGGATGATTCAGGAAGAGGTATGAACATGTCATCTGGTAATTACTTAAATGTGGAATTATTCGGTTGTGATGCTTATGGTTTTTTTTCATCTTTCTAAGTATGACCCATATCAAACAGGTAGATCTTTGGTATGGTGATGATGTTAAGGGGTGGACACTGTGGGATCCTACTACCCATAGTATCATCATGGACAGAGATGCAGTGCTTGATGAATCTCCTTTTATAAGGGGATGTATATGGAACAACCAAAACGGTTAGCTTAGAATCAGAAAAGGAGATATGTTTGCAAACTCAAAAATCATTATATGGCCTGAAGCATGCTTGGTAAATGGTACAAGATGTTTGATTCCTTCACGGTGAGCCAAATTTTACAAGAAGTGAGTATAACCATTGTTTTTATGGTATATTCATTATCTTGGTGTTATATGTTATTCTTGTTGCAAGCAGATACATGGTTGAGATCAACAGGTTGGCTCAGTTGGTTAGTAAGTTTGTTATGAAGGATCTCGGAGCAACAAAATAAATATTGGGCATGTAAATACTTAGAGAAAAGATGTTTGATTCCTTCACGGTGAGCCAAATTTTACAAGAAGTGAGTATAACCATTGTTTTTATGGTATATTCATTATCTTGGTGTTATATGCTATTCTTGTTGCAAGCAGATACATGGTTGAGATCAACAGGTTGGCTCAGTTGGTTAGTAAGTTTGTTATGAAGGATCTCGGAGCAACAAAATAAATCTTGGGCATGTAAATACTTAGAGAAAAGAAAATGGTAAGTTTGGTTATCATAACAGAAGTATGTGGTGAAGATACTCAAGAAATTCAGTATGGATAATGTGAAACTGGTAAAATCCCTTTGTCTTTCAATTGTAAATTATATCAAGGTTTATATCCTAATTGATGAAGAAGAAAAGGGTTATATGTTTCGAGTATTATATGCTAGTAGGAAGTTGATGATTGTTATGAAGAAATGGTCAAAATTTCACATGGAGTTTGTGTTGTCAGTAGACAGATGGAAAAACCAGGTCAGGAGCATGAAAATGGGTGCTTCAAACACAGAAGCACAAGTATCACCTATAGTGGTTGCAGTGATCTGGTTTGTGGTTATGATTCACGAGACTTGGAAAAGTGCATTAGTTTATTAGAAAGGTTATTGATGGAGACATAATGGTCCATGATGGAGTGAATCATCAAGGCATGTTCATGTCATGGTATTGTTGCAGAAGTTGCAGAGTTGTGATGGTGTTTAGATTCCCTTGTAGAGAAGGTGATGGATGAATTAATTAAGGGCATGATATATCGAGTAAATTGTTGTCAGGTGGATATTGTTGTAAACGTGTTAATGATTTTCCCATGCGGTAACATGTAGATGTATATGCACCTACACCTGTGCTTGCACATGTGTGTGCATGAAATCTACTTATGAACTATTTGTGTAACTATGTTATCTATTCACGATCAGTCTGTGTAATTGAGTGATAGATGTTATATATAAAATCATACCCATAGAGGTAAAGGATAGTGTGAATGTGATTTCAAGTGAGTACATTGTGTGAGGAGAGGATGGTTGTATGCCTGATTTGGCTATTGTAATTCTCCCTTGAATAGAAGAATACCGATAATCATTGCCCATGGTTTTTTCCCTATTTGGATTTCCACAAAAATTACTATGTCAAGTGTGTGTTTTTTGTTCTTGGATTGATGCATGTTTAATCTAGCTCATTTATGCTATGTTATATGTTATGTTTTGCTTTCGTTTCCCAACATCAAGAACTACCTCTAATCCCATAACAGATGAAGTGATCAATCATGACAGTATAATAGTTGTGGACTAAGAAAAACATTGACCAGGTCGCACAGTGATGAAACAAATTTAATGACAACACAGAAAGAAGTGTTTGGTTGTATAGGCGTGCATTTAGTAGTTATATCATAATTCTTATAGATTCAACTTGTATTGTCAAATTTTGTGTGTATTTATAGGACAGGTTCTTCTAACGAAATATGATTTTAATTCATGAGTTCCCCTGTAATTGCAAATCGAAAGAAAAGAAAGAAAACAAGACAAGTAGTGGGAGTTGTGAAACCCATGAGGAAAAGGTTTTAGTGACCTCCAATTCGTCCAAGTACTAACTATTTTGGTGAACGTAATAATAGTATAGGACTTTATTCATCGAAAATTCTAATTTTGATGAAAGTAATAACAACATTTAACTTTAATTCCCCTGCATGGGGTGATTCAAATTTTGATGAAATTAATAACAACATTAAAATTTAATTCCCCATGATGGGGTGAAGCAAGGTGTCCATGAAAGTAAATTCCTAGTGTCGCCACCCCTCCCTTTAGCTGCATCAGGATGCTTGTCATTTATTTGGGGTGATTCAAATTTTGATGAAAGTAATAACAACTCATTTATTTGGGGTGATTCAAATTTTGATGAAAGTAATAACAACATTTACCTTTAATTCCCTCGGACGGGGTGAAGCGAGGTTTCCACGGAAGTAAATGCCCAGTGTTGTCACCCCTCCTCTTAGCCTCATATAGATGCTTGTCATTTATTTGAGAAGGATGGTAGTGCCCTTGTGGAGTGAGGGTGGTTTAATCAATTTAGAGTGAACTAGAATATCACAGGACTGGTACAAGGTGGATTTGGTTTGTCAATTTGGCCTTAATGATGCTTTTCATCACCAATTTGATCTTTATTTCAGAGGTTAAGCATGGATCCATATATTATGCTCAGGTATTGTCATTGGCTTTTTCCTTCCCCTTTGGTTTTCTATTTTTCTTACTAGCTTTCTCCTCCCACTAAGGTGTTTTCGTTGGTTCTCTGGTTTTCTTACACTCTCCTACAATTTCTATGTCGCGCGAGAGGGGAAACCTAAATCCGAAACCAACTTATTACAACTTCATGTATAGAAGGCTTCATCCGGGTCCTTCCTTAGCTCCAGTTCTGACCCCTTCCTCTGATGCAGCTCCGCCTTTGGAGAATTTACCTTTCACCGAAAAAAATTGGGTGGGGAATGAAGGAACCAGGGTATTCATTGAGGAAGAGAACCCTTTGGTACCTCCCCAGGTACCTCCATATTATTGTCACTTTCAACCTCAGAATTACATTCCTCTCCCCTCCATTCGGCCCACCAGATTGATATCGACCCCACTTCAGCCATGGAGACCTATAGAGTCGAGGAAGAGATGCCTCCTACTTTGCAAAATGACAGAATTCAGGAGGACCCTCAAACATGAATTGAGCCTCAACCCATTGCAGATTCTTCCCCAAAGGCACCTAGCTCGTGTCTATTATCAAAAGAGCGCCTACAACTAATCATTGCATTGATAAGAGATGTCGTCGACCAGCTTCATTGTCAGACTATCCTTTGTCGTCACTTGAACGCCTTCTTGAATTCTCTTTCAAGAGATTTTGTCAAGAGAAGATGCCCAACCTGCAACCAACCTTATTCAAGAGATTTTGTCAAGAGAAGATGCCCAACCTGCAACCAACCTTATGTTTTTTCTCCATCTTGGCAACATCCTCCCAGTGACGATGACAATCCGAGTTCATTCGGGTTCGTCCAGCCTTTAATTTCCATTTTTACATGTTTTTTTATCTATGTCCAAAATAACTATAAAGACAGTTTTGCATAGGCTCAGTTTTTCTTTTCGATTACTATTGCCCCCATCATACAAACATCACTACTCTTTTTACACTACAACCTATTCTATTTTCCATATGTATGACCGAACATGTTAATAGCCTTGACATTTGTATTAGTTCACTCATTTTCTAAAGTAATACATTTTTTACTTAACAACATTAACTTTAATTCGTTTTAAATATTTTGTACATAAATGTTAGGTTGTACACTTTCTTCAAAGGTTCTACTTCACCGTTTGATACGAGTTACCTCACGTTTTGTATTGATAATGTGGGTGTCATGAGAAAAGAGTTTTCTTATAAAAAAATATTTTTGTAAAGTTTAGTATTTGGTGAAAATGTCTAATAAGATTAATTCAATTATACAATTTTTGTTTTGTTGAAATGGTAATTTTTCATGGTTAAAATTGTATTTTTTTAATGTTTAATCTCATTAAATAATATTTATAATTTTAATAATTTTTCTAATATTTTAATCAAATTTTATAAAATAAAATTGAAAAAATATATAAAAAATTCCACTCCCAACATGTTTAGAGTACATGATTTGATTAGTTTTAAAAACAATATAACATAAATCCACGTGATAAAATAATCCCAACATGTTTAGAGTACATGATTTGATTGGTTTTAAAAACATTATAACATAAATCCATGTGATAAAATAATCTTGTTGTAAAAGAATCTTGATATAACAAATATATGTTGTTTATGAACATGGATATAATAGGTGTGGTGATTCCATAAATTTGGAGCATTTTTAGAGATCAAATATTTGTATAATTAAAATAAATATTATTTGGAAAAAATGATTTTGATGTTGAAGTATTTTTGGAAATCAAACATTTACATATTTAAAATAGATCTATTATTTGAAAAAACTGGTTTTAATGTGAAGCAAAAAATTAATATGATAATAAACAAGGGTTTTAATAGGAAAATAATAAAGAATAATAACATTATTGTTTATGAAAAGAGGACAATTATAAGAATAAAGAAAAATCAAGTGAAAACATTTAACATTAAATTTGTAACAAAAGAAAAAAAAAATGCAAAGTGTTCAATGTGTAGTAAAACTTAGTAAACAATTAAATTGTTCAATGGGGAGGTTAGCATATGCAGGAAGCAATGTATATAAGTGAAGTGTTCAATGGGGAGGTTAGCATATTGATCCAAATAGATATCGGTAGCCACCCACCTTTTTCAACTAGCTCAAGACAGTTTTCTGACAATTTTGGCAATTTACTATTTTTAGCAGTTTTAGCTTCCGAGGCCATTTTGAGGGCCTAAATGAAGGTTTTTATGGATTGAGTTCCTAAATGATAGCCTAAAGCATTATTGAGCCCCCAAAATGAATCCCCTCGATGATACCTTTTCAACGGGCTATCACGCGCCTAAAACAAAGATCATATGCAAAAGTTACGACCCTGGGAAGTT
>CBVK0105244323.1:0-10382 GCA_900067695.1 Picea abies | reverse complement strand
ATGACTTTTGGTGCTTCATCTCCTAGGGTTAGGTTTTTAGATGTCTAGGGATTTTGACATTCTTGTTTATTGTAAAAATCAATTTAGAGACTCATTTTAATGTTCTTCTTGCGAATGAGCCCAGCTGTCACGTCTCTTCTCAGAGATAAGCCGCCACCATTCCAGCAAGCTTGTTCCTGCTGCATTTTACAGTTTCAACTTATTTCATTATTGAATAGAAAACCAGTTTTACTATATCTCTATTATTTTGCGATAAGAATCTGTTAATAATCTGTATTCATTTCATTCTTCTCATAAAATCCAGATCACATATGTTGTAATCAATGTAAAATGTTTGGAGGTTAGGATATGTGGGAACCAATGAAAATTGTTTGCACATTAGAATTACAGAAAACAAAGTGGGTAGATTTCTTGACATAAGAGATGACATTTATTTGTGAGAGAATCAATGTAAAGTGTGCAGAGACCAAGATGTGTGAGAACCAATGAAAAGTGTTTGTATGTTAGAATTGGGTGAAGCAAAGTGGGTAGAGTTCTCCGCAAAAGAGATGGTGTTTGTGCAGCTTGGAGATGAGTAACTATATAATTTTATCTATGTCAATGTTTGTCAACTTTATCTGTGATCAAGTATACATTCTTAAAACATCTTACATATATCGTTTACTAAATTAATTTTTTTATATATACTTAAGATTTGTAAGTTTTGAAATTTATTGGGCAAGATAATACACTTCTCTCTCTCTCTCTCTCTCTCTCTCTCTCTATGGACACACACACATAATCAAATTACATTTTTGGTTTTATATGTCCAGGAAGTGGACATCGAGTAGTGATCAATAAGTTTGAAATATAGGTTACAAAGTTTAATATGAAAAATGGTCGATGCCCCTTGTCACAGTCTATGATTGAGTTGATGCTTTGTGTTTGTAGATGATTTCTATTTAAGTGGTTGATTATGCATTTGAAAAATGATATTAAGATCATGACATATTTATTGCAATATGCCAAAGAAAAGAGAGGGGAATAAGATCTTGGAAAAGAAATGATAAAACAACTAAATCTTTGGTTCAAGTATTCATATTGTGCGGAAGTGATTGTGTGTCAAGAAATACGACAATCACAAAGTTGTCAAATATTTTCTCATAAAATTCAGTGAAAAGAAGTGTGCAAAGGTTAGTATATGCAAGAAGAAAACGAGGTAAATTTCTCGGCACAAGAGATCACATTTAGCATAAAACTATGTAAATAAAAGAAAAAGCATGTAGCTTAAAACTTACTAAAAAGAAGTATGCAGAGGTGAGGATGCACATGAGGCAATGTAAAATGTGTCAATGTTAGGATGAGATCGAAGTGTGTGGAGGTTAGAATGTGCAGGAAACAATTTAAAGTGTGCACAAGTTAGGTCTTGCAGGAAGCAAATGGGGTAGAGCTCACCGCACAACATATGTTCCTTGTGGACAACATTGAAATTGACAATAGCATATCAAAAATTGGTTAGTAATATCACTGCTTCTTTAAGAAAATCTCAGAAAAGACAATGTGTAGAGTACTGAAGAGATGAAAGAGAATGCAAAAGTAGAGAAATTCTCAAACTTTCAACTTAATAGGAAAAACATTTTTTTAAACGAGAAGAATAGAAAATAAGACAATATACATGGATGTGTTGGTCTACTGGAAAATGTTTGATTAATATTATTGATCTCTAAGGATGTTTAAGTCTTGAAAACAACTCAACCATGATAAATTCTCTTGCATTTTTTAAAACAATTAAATGGACCATAAATGTTGTTCATTATACATAAAATAAAATAAAAACCTGAGAATGGAGTGAGTTTATTAAGTAAACATTCACAAGGAATGAAATTTCCAAGAAGTGACTAGAATCTATTCTATTCATTATTCACAGTATGATACAAAATTTACAAATCATAGCATAAATGTCAAAATATCATTTAACATAATGAAAGTAAATAGCCACATATGCACAAAACTTCCCATGATGTTTCATTGAAAAATCATAAAGAGTGAACATAGACTTGAAAATTCAGTTTGAGAATGAAAGTTTGGAAAATCACTAGCCATGTATGCTAAAATAGATTTTCATCAACCTCAAAAAATTAACAATTTTCTTTTAAATAATGCCTTTAAAAGCTTTTGGAATTTGTCAAAATAGAGTTCGATTAGGGATCCCGTGGACCATTAAATATAAGAAAGACTTGGAATAAAGAAATAAATATATTTAGAAATAGGTCTTAGGTTTACATAGATCATAAAACAAATAAGACTTGGGAATTACTCAGTGAAAAAAAGGAAATAAGAGGAGAAATAGATGTAATGGATGCTTGGATTAACTAGAAGTAAATTTTTTGTTGATTTATATTTAAGTAGTTAACTATGCATTTGAAAAGTTATATTAAGATTATAACATCTTCATCGCAACATGTCAAAGTAGGGAGAGGGGAATAAAAGTTTGGAAAAAGAAATGATAGAATAACTAAATGTTTGGATTAAGACGTTGTATTGTGCAGAACTAAATGAGTGTGGAGAAATATGACAACAGTGAAGTTGTATAAGCTTTTCACATAAAAGAAAGTAAAAAAAAGTGTGCAGAGTTTAGGATGTGTGAGAAGGAAATGGGGTAAAGTTCTCCACACAAGAGATCATATTTAGCATAGAACTATTTGGAAACAAATAAAAACATCTAGCAACATAAAGTTCTCCCACTACTTGCAAATTTAAAGAAAAGAAAGAAAACAAGACAAGTAGTGGGACTGGTGCAACCTATGAGTATAATGTTTCTGTGACCACCAATTCGTCTGAGAACTAACTATTTTGGTGAAAGTAATAACAATATATGACTTTCATAACGAAAAATTCTAATTTTGATGAAAGTAATAACAACATTTAACTTTAATGTGTTTTAAATATTTTGTACATAAAAGTTAGGTTGTATTAATAATGTTTTCCTCAACCAATTGTTAGGTTTGGTAACTCCCTGATCTAAACATTTTACAAAATGATTCTAAACATTTTACAAAATGATTCTATTTCAGTGATATTTTTCGGTTCTACAAAATGATTATGTTTTAGTGATATTTTTCAGAGACATTTGTCCAAAATCATAAATTGTTAGATACGATATTGTTTAAATACCACTTATTTTTCTATTTATATTGGTAGCCTTTTATTTGAATGCCAACTTGAACTTGCATTATATTAAACATTAATCTCCATTATATATAACTAGCAACAACCACATTTAAGAAAAAAATGGTTGATATAGACAGATTGGCACCATTAATTTTAAAGGGAAATATGGTTGTCGTTAGTTGACTCCTAGCATGCATGGGCACAACCATGAACACATTTACACATTTTAAATGTAATAATTAAGTATTATTTATTAATTACTAAATTATTATTAATAATTTGGTTAGTATTATTATTAATTAAATAATAAATAAATTATAACAATAAATAAATAAGTAATAATTATATTAACAAATTATTAATAAAAATTAAATAATAATAAATTATTATTTAATTATTAAAAATTAATTAATTAGAAATTATATATTAATAATTAAATTATTAATTTTCAATTGATTATCAATAATAAAATAAATATTAAATAACAAGAATTTATAAATTAGAAAATGATATAAAATAATACATTAATAATGGAAAAATATATTTATAGATTATAAATTAATTTATCAAAAATAAAATATTAATAACAAAGGTATTAATAAAGTTAATAATAATAATAATAATAATAAAGTATTGGATGCAATAATAAAAAAGTAGTAACAAAATAAAGAAATTACTAAAATAATACATTAAAAATGCAAAAATATATAAATAAAGTAAGAAAACATTGATAATGTAAAAGTACATTAATATATTAATTAGTTAATACCTAATGGAATGCATAAATAAAGTATCAATATATTAATGTATAATGTAATGTATTAATATAACCTGTAACATACTAAATATCTTAAGAGTGGAGTCTATTAATAACTCCATAAAGTTTAGAGTGCTACAATTCTTTAAAAACACCAAATGCTTTTAAAATAATATCTCCTCTCCTTTTGTTGATTTTTTCGCAAGGAACAATTACATCTTTTAGCATTTTTACTCATGCTTCCCAGCATGCCTTTATTTTCTTTATTTTTCTGTTTATGGGCAATCCCTACTGATTTCTTTGATGGTCAATCATATTAATGACCCATGCGATGAAAGTGTTTAGATTGTTTATATAGTAGGTTTCATCATGTTGCAAATATTCAGTAAAATTTGAAATCCTTTGTGAAAGATGGCGTAGGCTGGTGTTGACCTCCAATACCCATATGATTATCTCGAGGTTTCTGGAAAATTTTTCAGCAACATAAACTCTGAATCCATTCAACATTTGAATAACTTTCTTGATTGGATTTGAGGTTCCTGGAGTACCCGAAGGAGTTTTCCGAAAGTATGGCCAATGACTATGCAAATAGTGTCATGGGAGTCAATTCCTCCTTAAGTTCACTTATTCTCTTCTTCAATATAATGGTTTGCAACTCTTTTGAAAAAATTAAATCGGCAAGAGAATATCCTGTAGAATGATGTAGTTTCATGAGTCCAAATGGACTAACTCCTGAGACATTGACTAATCATATTAATTTATGAACTACCTTTTTTTTTTGGCAATGACCTTCTTTATCTACAATTTCTTTTCATCCTTGGTGTATTGAGTATTATGAAATATCAAGTATTGTTCCTCAAACAACATGTGTTCTTCTGTTGCGAGGTCTTGTGTANNATTGTTCCTCAAACAACATGTGTTCTTCTGTTGCGAGGTCTTGTGTAGTCTCCTGGATTTTGACAATTCTCCATGCCACCTAGTCAGGTAGCTCTGTACTATCGATTTCCATATCATCAACATTTCTAGGGATTCCTAGATCTTGCAAATTGTGTCTATTTCAACTTCATTTCCTTGTCTACTAGGGCACTATATGTGCTCAATCAATATTGAAATGAGGTGGTTTATCTCCACCGTCATCTCTAGCACACACATCATTACTTTGTTCTGTGTTTAGATTCTACTATTGTGTTCTTTTCCCAGAGGAGGAGATTCTATATGGCTGGGGATTGGAGGAAGACTGGACATTAGTACCACCTTCCCACCTTTTCCTTTCTTCTCTCTTGGTTTTGGTATTGAAATTATTTATGTCGACAAGTTGTCACTACATACATTCTTTTCCTTTTTTCTATAGGGATTGTCATCAGTTTCTTCATCAAATGTTGTGAAATGGTTGGTGTACTTTATTGATGCTAAATTTCGTGAGAATAGACCCTAAAGGTCAAAACCCCCTATGGGTCGTGTTTCTTTTAGATATAATACATTAAGTGTTTATGAAACTTATTTTAGATTCATGATATTCCTGATGATTGTGTCTCCAACTCGAAAAGTCAATGTAATGGATTATATTTTTCTCTTCCTGTCAAATAAAATACATGAGGATTTATATTATTGACAAACTTCCTTGAAAAAATTTCTATCACAAAAAAAATATAGGGACTAGAATGGGGTTTTATTGAAAACCATACAACTAAATGTATGTATGGTTTTTCTCTATAATGGAAGTTCCCTTTCCCTTGAGAAATTCTCCATATTTCTGAGTTATTCTCTTGGGATTTTCCCCAATGAACATGTGTCTGAACTCTTTGAAAAACACATTGTTGACGATTAAATTCACAATGAAGTTTGGCCCGCAAAGTGTTACTAAAGCCTATTATTATAAAAGATAAATAATACTAGTAGGTGGGACCCCAAAGCCTATTATTATAAAAGATAAATAATACTAGTAGGTGGGACCCCCTCATACATTGGAGATCAAGTCTGGTGTTTATTTGATGTTTTGTTATTTTTCAACACTACTTTTATGGTTGGCGACATCTTGTTTTATTGGATAATGGATCAGGCATATTATACAGGGCTCCCTTGTTGTTCCAAGCTCAAGTTATACTGAAGTTTTCATGGTTATAATTGTTGATTGTTCTTGGATGTATTACTTGTGACACCTACAACAAACACATGTTAGTAACAACAAATGAAAAGAAACTATCCTATGCTAACATACTATACTATATGCATTGAAAAGATGGTGGCAAATCCTAGCTAATATAGGTTAGCCATGCGAGTTATCAAGGTTGTATGGAGCATAGTTGGCATGCATTTTTGTATAATGGGGTTGGTAACATGTGCTATGGGCAACACTCTTGGAAATTAAAGGTTGTTGGTCTCAGTGTATAATTCAAGTTGATGATTTGTTTGATTAAGCAACTGGCGCGTACTAAGAATTGAATGAAGTCGAAGTAGGTAATTGATGTGCATTTATTTCACCTCGCCTTTACTCCTACCATTTGGATGCCACCCTAGTCAGGTTATTGTTCAAGCATCGTTGTTGTGTTTATGCTCCGATTTCTCAGCAAGGAGAAATTGCTTGACCAAATTCGCATTTAAAGACATTCGATTACAAGTATGTTCTGGTTTTTTCCCTTCATGAATATTGTCTGGTTATGAAATGGATGTTGGCTCAAGTGTATTGGCTTGTTCCTTCCTTAAGTTTTGCAATTGTGTGAAATGGTGATTGTGAATGAAATGTTGATGATTCTCTTTGAAATGGTGTTGAAGCCATAACATTATTCGTTATCCTAGGCATTAGTAGTCACAAGAGATCTCTGTTATCCTTGTTGGTTTACTCAGAAGATCCTTTTTGGTCTTGGTGGAATATCTTCATGCTTTCACATTGATGTATCCAATATGTGGTTTTTTACGGGGTTTAATGACCAAAGTGTTCATGTCACCATGCATTGTAAATGTGGAAGTTGGTTGTTTTAACCACTAGAGGTCATGAATTGGGTTTCATGTTCTTACTCAGCGTGTCTTCACCTCTGTGTGGTAGTTGTTTGATCAAAGGGGACTAGGGTTATACCCTACGTGAAAATAGAATTTCCACGCCAGGTTAAATCCCCACCTCCTATTATGGCCCCTTTCATGGGATTTTTTCCCGTCCACAAATGAATCATATTCTTCTTTGTGTGTACACCTTTGGCCTCGAAGTTTCACTATTATGAGAAGTTGGCTATGTTCCTCCTGTGATAGCTACCGAACAAACCCTTAACCCTCTAGTGTGGAGTTTCATAGGAATATTCTCGGGCCTATCAAGTTGTTATGGGTTATTGTATATTGAATGTGTGTCCGATGACTTTAAATGAAAACTCGCCCAGTCGGTCATATGAAAGTCGTGTTGGTTGGCATTTAGTTACTGCCTCTGTGATAATAATGACAAATCGTGCATTGCCAATTACACTTTCAAAATACACAGTCACCCTCCTTATGTTAATAACTCAGTATTATTAATGGAAAATGCATCTACCCTAATTTGATTTGATGCACCGGTACACGTAGTTTCCACAACTTGTTTGGTTGATTGATTTTTTTACAACGGTGGTGAACTATTTGGTTGATACACGGTCATTGGTATTTGCACTAATGATTATTTGAATGATTAGCTCACATTGGTTACAAATTCTTGATGTTTATCATGCATGTCGCATTGTGTGTATGGTGTTTTTGAAAAATGAAATGATGGGCGTGGTAAGTATGGTTTTCTTTGGGGCCGAATGACTATTGAACTTGATGCATATAGAGAGTATATCCACTAGATCCGTATGCGTGTTTGATTGTATAATCATGAGTATGCATAGCTTAGTCGATCATAGTGTGACTAATTCGAGGAAATATTATATTAAATGAATGGCTCAACAGAAGATGTTGAGATATTACCGTGACTGTGTGTTTGTTGTGTTAAGTGGAAATGTTGCATCATGGGATTTTTTTAGCTTTGCACTATGTGTAGTATGGATAGTTGGGATTTTGCACTTGGGGTTACCCACAGAGTTTTAAGCATGTTTATTTACTGCAATTGATCACTTTTTAAAGCAGGCAGGTTGTTGATGATAGTCATGTTGGATGGATGGCCCAGTTTTTAAGTCACATTGAATTATTTTTTATTTTTTTCAATAGTGGTTGAATTACATTGCCTGGATGTGTTACCCTATGCATAGCTTATGTCTAAATGATGGTTGTTGGGTATATGTTTAAATATCCATTCATATTTTGCAATTTAATCTGTATTATTGGGTTTGATACCTATATATATGGTTAACGAATATCAGATCATTCAAATGTCAAACCCGATTGCAGTGATTATGTGACTTCATTGTGAATTCAGGAAACATGAATTTGAGTATAATTGTTGATTGAAGTAATGTATGGGTAGTGGTTGATTTCGATGGTTAACAAAGTGAAAAGGATTTTTTTGGAAATTTTTATAAGATGCAAGAAGGGAACAAAATCTTCCTTATAGATTGTGTTAAATGCACATTGTCTCATGATGGCACTATATTGGATATTGTATTATGAACAATGAACTTGTTAAATACACAGTAATTGTTATTTGGCCACGATGATTGTTAGTTGGTGCATTTCATTTTCGTTGAATTTGTTATGGATCACTTAATTAATTTCATGAACAATAATCACTCTTCTTCCCTTCCATTATTTCATTTTCCTCTAATTACAAATCCCATAACCTTCCCATATTCATTTTTTTCACTCCTTGTTCTGAGATTGACTACAGTCAAGCGAATTTCAGTGTTAAGGCAGTTGAAAGTGACCATATCTTGTGTGGATTACAGTGACATTTTATTAGTTTATTTTCAGTTGATTGTTGTTGTCATTGAACAATGACCGTGTATTTTTCCCCCTCATTATATTATATTTTCTCTCATTACAAATGCCTCACATATCCCAAAACCGTTTTTCACCCCCTACTCATTGATCAACAGTAAAACAATTTGTATGGATTTGATTGCATGAGTCAGATACACTGTTGAGCCAAAAATATTCCATATTTTTAAGAGTTGTCATGTATGGTTATTTAGAATACTATTTTCTAATCAAACACATGTGAAAGGATGATCTATTCAAATAAAATGATAAAAACATAGGCCTATTACACTTTTGTCAAAGAGATGGATTAAAAAATGGTAGCATCATAAAAGAGGAATGTGATGATGCAGCCCCCCCTCCTAAATCCGCAGGTCAGAAGGTCCACGTCAATAGGATATTTCCTTTCCCACTGGCCCAAAGAGCTCTCGACAATAGCTCTTTTGTTTCCCTTTCAGGAAATCTGCACCCACAACAAATTCTCGTGGGATCCCCTCTTTGAACTTAGGAGATCGGATTTCACACTTTCGTGAACCTGTAGGTCAAGCGCCTGTCTCTCAAATCTCCAAAACCCAAAAAAATCAACAATGACCCTTCCTCTTCCTCTCTCGAACTTCTCCTTATCACGATTTCGGCGGTCGCGTTGTCAAGCAACTTGTTCTCCCACTTCCTGAAACCCGATTTTCTAAAATTCTAACACGCTCACAAGGTTGACCTTTCAACACTTCTTTACTTCTATCGGGACTTTGGACTTCGCAGTATCGTGAATCCTAATGCAAGGAATTCAGAACTTCACTCCATAAAACTCCGAAATGGTCAACGGAGTTTGACTCCGTGTCAATAGGGTGCCACCTGTCCACCTGTTGTCTCCTCTACGACCCACATAAATCCTTTTAGCCTTCAGGGCTTCGCAGTTTTGGATATCACAATTCCTATTGCAATGTTACGGGACTTTCACCTATGAAAACCCGATATAGGAATCCACATGTAAATCCAACCGCCCTTGTGGCTTGGATCTACGATTCTACTTCTCTTGAGCTTAGAACCTTTCAGAATACTCGCGGTAACTCCCTTGCTCTTTCGTGAGCTTTGATGGCTCACGGGACTTCGCAGATTCTCAACAAAGAATTTCGACCGTCCATCACTTTCTCTAAGAACTCATCCTCTTGTGGTCCGATGTCGCTATAGCTTCTTACAAACTTTCAAGGCATTTGGCCTCTACCTTCCTTCGATTCCTTCGAAGGTCTAATTCCTTCTGATATTTCCCCAAATTTGAATCTTTCAGAAAACTCCTGCTCGCACTCCTTGCGGAAAACCTTCAAACACTTCCAAGTGTTGAAATCCTTCGAATCTACACACACCTATAGCAACAGTCTCTCAGTGCTTCTCTCAGATTCAAAACTCTGAGACTTTACTCGGCCTGGGAAATCCTTGCATGGCTCTAGTGCCTAACTACACCTCTTGTGTGAATGAGAACAAAAGCTATCTCTCCTGAGATTTCATAGATAAACCTCTGAACACCTTGTCGATGCACTCCTTGTGGACAATTCAATTACACTCCTTGCAGGAACTCTTGCTCAGATAGAGAAACAATTGAAACTCA
>CBVK0105244321.1:0-14879 GCA_900067695.1 Picea abies | reverse complement strand
TGAACATTTATTTTTGAATCAAAGTGTTATTTCTGTTGTTGTTCTTATATCATTTATGTGTTATTGTGGAGATTATGTTGGTTATATTACTGTTATTCTGTTATTTCTAGCATTTTATTTATGTTCTGCATACTTTTATATCTCGTGTATTACATTTTTTCTAGGGTTTTAGATGAACACTTGGTTTCTTGAATCATTAAGATTGAAGGTTTTTCCTCATATACTAGATTTCTCAAATCTCTATGTTTTCTTGGGCCATTGAGGCCTTAGATATTCTAGGATATTACTTTCATTGGGAAAGGTGGGGTTGGGAAGAGAATTTTTCTGCCACGATCTTAATTTTTCCTGAATTTGCTAGGATTTCTCCTAGCTCATGTAGAAATTGTTTGTTTGAAGGTTGACCTCTCGTCTTGTCTTCTTTAGTTAATTTAGTTGTACATTTTGTTGCAGAACTCTTAATACCTAAATAAGTTGAAGTATTATGCTTACCTTTCTGATTGCTTGTTTCTTTCTCCTTATGTTTATATATGAGAAGTGCATATTTCAGGAGATGGATATGTTTTTTCTGGAATTGAGTGGACTTCTTGCCTTTCATAGGTTTCTCCTTATGTTTATATATGAGAAGTGCATATTTCAGGAGATGGATATGTTTTTTCTGGAATTGAGTGGACTTCTTGCCTTTCATAGGTGACTGCTATGCTCTGTAATTCAAGTTCCTCTAATTCCATTTTTTCGTCCTCTTCCAAATCTGTTTTAGTATCCAATATATGTTTTGTTTCTTCATCTTGATCTTTAGGTAAGGGGTTGTTTTATTACAGATCTGAATCCGTGGCCATCAACTTCTTGGGATCGGGGCTTACAATTTGTATGTGGTTTGAATCTGACTGTGTCTACCACTCCTCTTTCTGATTATTTGTTTCTTGCTCCTCAATTGTGGCTAGATTTGTGAAGTTGTTGATCGTACGAGGACCCTTGGGATTTGGTTGTTGCACTGATGTTTTAAGGGTCTTCCTCTTGGGATCAAAGCCTTCTTCATCCTTCTCTTGTTGTGCTTTATATTGTTCCATTGCTTTGTTATGAGGAAATTCCCTGAAAATATAGCCATGGGCATGGAATTTATGACACCTAAAGGGATTTGTTCGTAATCCAAGATTTGGATCTATTCTGTATCCAAAAATCGCATGATTATTGAAGTTGAGAGAGCCTTTGAGACACCCAAATAGACACATATCCTGGCATAGGATGTATATTTACCTTCGAGAGTCGCATCTGTAATTTTGACGAAAGATCCCCAAGGTGTTCCCTATACCTTCAAGAATCTCAAGGTACCAATATTCTTGTGGAAGGGAATATAGTCGGATTCACATTGGAGCAGCCTTAAAATCCTCCTTCTCTAGACTAAAGTTCTCTTTCCAAATTCTCACATATAATCCAATCGAATTAAAGAAATATGGGCCACCCTGGAATATTATTTCTCAATCTTTTGTCAGATTAAAGATGGCTATGAAAAACCTCTTAGATGCAAGCTTGAGATCTACATTTGCTTTGGTTTTCCAATTGGTTTCGATCCACCATTGAAGGGCCTTTTATACTGGCCAGAGACCCATGAATTTACAGATGAGGGTGTGATCTTCCTTGGGGAATTTCCGTAGTTTTGGGTATACACTTCGAGGACTGCGTATTTTTTGTTAACTTATGATGTGGTTCCTATTGGCCTTCCCCTTGGAGGAGCTAGTTGTTCTTCTTCTTCCATTGGGATTGGGGTTTCAGGTCTAGCCTTGATCTATTCTGAATTCAAATTCGGATCTGGCTTGGGGATGCCAGAATTCAAGAGGGAAGGTTGGTGGCGGCCACCAACCACCACATTCCAAAAAGAGGGGACGACGCCACCTCCAGCAGTTGTTTCCATCAAAGGTTATAAGGTTTATTGAAAGGTTTTAGCTAAAAAATTACAGAGCTCATTCCGACCCTATCCATATTCTATCCCTATTACCCTCTCAAATAGATAATAATTATTATCATAATAATTGTTAGCATAGTTAAGTCTATTATCATTACATCATATAATTTTAATGCAATAATGTATATAATGAAATAGTGTATTAAATCTATAATTTTAATAAAATAATTTAAATAATAAAATAATGTGTATTTAAAAATTAGTGAATCAAGAGCATGATCCATATTAAGATTCTTATCATAAAAGCAAACAAAATCAATTTAACTACCTATTAGTAATTTATTATCAATTTATTAATATTTAAAATAAATTACTTGGGATGTGGGTGAGGTCAAAATTTTTATTCTAAAGGTGACTAGTGTTCACGCAGGCTCTGCTTGAGAATCCTAAATCACACATGCCCATTCACCAACTGAAAATCCCGAACCACACATGCCCGACCACCGACTAAATTGAATGATATTTTTTGGAAAAGAAAATGTTTCCATATTTAAAAATACAATAATTTATATACTTCAATAATCTTGTTTAATTTCTTATAAAAAAACAATCATTTATGTACTTTAATAATCTTGTTTAATTTCTTAAATAATGTATGTAGTTCAATAATCTTGTTTAATTAAATTTTTTTATAAAATTTGTATTTATCAAAATTTGGAGATTATGAAAAATCTCTAGAGCAACGAGCATGAATTCATAATTATCAAGTGAGATTAATAACCACTATCAATTTGGGAGATGAAAGTATATTAAAATACATTATCCAATTAAAAAACTATAAAATTGTATACATATGTTGTTTATTTTAGTTTTTTCTCATTGTGAGAAAAAACCAAAATAAGTAACACTTCATATTTTAGGTTTTTTTCACAATTTGTATACATATATTGTTTATTTTAGGTTTAACCTAAAATAAGTAACACTTCGTCTCTTTTTTTACGTTAAATTCGAGATCAATGAAGGCATAGATATGCTCGTTGTCATTCTTCTTGCCGGATGGTGTAGTCCCGATGCGCGTTTCCAGCTAAGACGGCGGAGACACATACCCAACCTGGAGTATGACCAATTTGTTCTGTTTGCGGTGGCTCACTGGCCATGGTGGCTGATTCGAGGAATGTTTCAACATGCCGGCTGGTAGAAACATCGAACCTGAGGCAAGCGAGCCGCCTTTACTATGCCAGGAGATAGGGAAGGAGATTGAATTTAATGTAAGCAATAGAATAGTAGCAAATGTAAGCAGTTGGTTCTTACTCATGGCGCAAAGGCGGCGTCTTCTCTATCCAAGGTCCGGGGTCTGCTCTGTTTTGCAGCACGGTAGACCCAGATTTACTTATTTAACTTAGTCTGTAGATGGTTAAACCCTGATTTAAAGGAGTAGTATCTTCAACGAAACCCTAAATCTGCTCATTAACAATTAGTAGGTCAATTGATTCTCCTGCTCATTAAAAATTTAACATGTTAAGAGTCCTTAACAATTAGTAAATTAGTAGGTCTACTGATTTTCCTTTAAGAATCCTTAACAATTAGTAGGTCTACTGATTCTCCTGCTTATTAAAAATTTAAAATGTTTAAGAGTCCAGACGAATACATTTCTCATTATCATTTTCACGTTCATCAAAAGAGAATATATATATAAGTTGAATTAGTGAATTGAAATTAACTCCTGCCCCAACGAACAGATGGACAGGCAGATCTTGTGATCTCAAGAATTAATAGCTTCTAATCAAACTTCTTGGCGTGCTATTTGTTGTATAAAATAAAACAGTTACACTTCAGGAGCACTTAGCCTGCTAGGACATCAAATTAAGGACATAATCTAAAAACCAGACTCGGTTATTCTTCTAAGATCAAGCAACAAGAAAACCGGAAAGCCTTTGTGCACTAAGCCTATTCCCTATACTGTTCTGTCTTCTAGAACAATTGGCACAGCTTCATGGTAGAATATTCTGCATACCCATAAAGCCAATCTTATATTTTTGGACAGAATCGCTTTTACGGCTCTGCTCAGGAACTTTGAAGCAGCAAGGTACTTTGAAATTTGAAATTTTCATTCAAATTCTGATTTTTGAAATTGTGTTTGTCTTTTTTATCATTTTAAGATTTTGAGTATGTGTTTTGAGAGTTTTTCAGTATGCTGAATCCATTTCTGCATTCAGAAATGAATTCTGAACAATAAAAAATAATGATTCTTGTAAATTTATATGGCTCAATTTCTGTTAAAAAAAGTCATTTCGTCAATTAGTCCCCCTATCATAAAAGATGTAGGCTAAAGATTCTACGAAATGAAAAGAAAGTAGGGGGGTATTTATTCAAAATCCGATCAAAAATTGTTGGACTCATATATTTAAGTGATTATTTCTGTATAATCTGAGTGTTTGTGAGTTTTTCAACATATTGAATCCATTTCTACATTCAGAAATGAATTCTGAATAACAAAAAATAATGATTCGTCTAAATTTATATCACTAGATTCCTGCGAAAAAAATCATTTTGTAAAACAACTAACCAATATCTATCCTAAAATACTATTTTTCTAATAAATAAAGCTGACCATACCAGTAAACCTCTCAATGATGGCACTGTATACCCAGATATACATTGTGAGATATAATTTAGACATTTACTATAATCAGTGAGATATGCACAAGAACAAAGACTACATGGTGTCTGGTGTCTATATCACTTCTACTTTTCTTCAATGTCGTATTGTCATTTATTCGGCCTAAAAACGAGAATCCCTGAAAGAAAAAAAGAAACAAGGAAAGAACATACCCTGCAACTGGAAGTGTGCGGGGGTAGGGCTGGGATAATGTATATTTAATTGCAGCAATCTCTCTGTATACTCTTGAATAACCTATCTCAACCCTTAATTCCGAAAATGCCATTAAAACATGTAGTAGTGCTGTCAAGGCTAATATACAGTCTACTCCCAATTATCATGGCTGCTATAAAGAACAAAAGCTCATGTGCACAGTAAATCTATGGTCGAATTAAACAAAACAGCGGCAAAACAATATATTCAACTGACCAAGAGCGGTTAAGTCTATCTTAATCTCTTAATTTTGAATATGAGTCGGTGGAAATTGCCCTTCTTTTCCTTTTCCTTGATAGTCTCAAGCTTCGGTTTCCAGCATTTGCCTCTGGTCGTCACCAACTGCTCATAGTCCTTCTGCAACTCGGGAGTATTGCAGAGGCCAGGCTTACCATCTACGGAATCCATGCCCAGTGTATGTCCACGTTCATCGATGTTAAGCCTTCTGTCCTCCATAAGCTTTCTAATAAACTCTGCGGACACTCTGATCCCACGGCCTCCGCCCATTTCGCTGCTCTGTATCTCAAACGGTTGGCAGAGAGCAGAGGCACGTTCGATACTGCGAAGATGACCTGCCGACACGCCAGCCGCCGAAGTAGCTGGAGACAGTGGTGATATAAAGGAAGCAATCGATAGCAGCGTTAACTCAGACTGGAAAAACAGCTCAGGCAGAATGAAATAAGTGTTGCCCACGTTCAGTTCATCGTTCTCAGAAAGCGCCGCCGTCCTCTGGCCAATGTACAAGGAGTCTGAGCAGCAGACTAAATGCTGAGGGAATTCTAGCATGATTTGACCAGCGGTGGCCGGTTTACGAAGGATTCGAACGGTACCGTCTAACTGAACCAGTTGGATGGTTTTCTTCTTGCTGTTTGAGGCCACACCCATGCAGCAAGCATAGTTGCCCATGTTTTTCTTCTTATCAACTAAGAAAGCAAAGCAAAGCATGCAAGGAGGATGTGAGGAGGGCTTGGCCTTAAAAGGTGAGGGGAGTTTTTTAAATCACCTTTTTGAGGAAGCTTCACTCTTTTCGGGAAGCTTCGTTATTTTGGGAGGTTGGGAGGTTTTAGGTTCGAGTAGTTATGGATAGTTGGAAGATTCGGATTAGCTAAAAAAAAAATATGGTAAGCGTTGAAGGAATTAGGATTGATTAAAAAAAATAAGGGGTTTTTCAAGTAATTCATTAATTATTTAATTTTTTTAATTAATATTAAAACAAAACTCTCATGTTGAAAGTGAATTTTTCATTTAAAGTGATGTTATATGTGAAAGTGTATTTTCTGTTTAAAGTAATGTTATATTGAAGTGTACAAAACTTTGTTATTTCAATAGGTTTTTTGTTTAAGTTTTAAAATTGATAGTTTTAAACATTGATCGTAATTTTCAAAAAAGAAAATTTCTCCATTATATTAAATATGTAATTTTTACATTTCTAGGATCACAATATTGTTTATGAAGGATTTCCAATACTATGACTATTACATTTAAAGTAGCCAAAAAAGCACTACATCAAAAATAAACTGCTCTAAAATGACAAGGATAATAGCATAAGTCCATATATAGCCAAATAGTTTCACTAGAACAGTTGGATGTGTTCTCTGGGCCCTTTTGGTTTTTTAGATAAGATGTTCGCCTACTTGTTGTGTGCCTTATATATATGATGAAAGTTCATTGCCTAAAAGTTTTTGATTAAGTCATGTACTTTGTTCTTCCATCCTTGTAATCTGCCTCTTTTATTTAGCTAGTCTATGACCACCTTTGAATCGCTAAAGATCTGTAGTTTTGGATAAGAAAGGTGAAGTGCTATTATCAAAGTGGTCTAGACACCCATAAGCTCAACTTCTTTGGTGTTAGTACCTTTCCCTGCACCACATTGTTTGCCACCGTAATTAAGTAGTTGTAAGAACATGTTTGTTGACAAGATATTTATTATAGTTTTTTTGCTATTATTTTGTAGAATTTTTTTTTTTTTTAAATAACAACTCACATATTAACTTTAATATAAAATATTGAAAGTAAATTTTTGATTTAAAGTGATGTTACATCATCATATATTCACAATTAATACTAGTGAACATACCTTTAACACATATTCACCTTTCATAATAAGTTCACCTTACCTTTAAATAAAATGTCACAAAAGGAGTCTAAATAAATGTCACAAAAGAGTCTAAATTGTATCTAAAGACTACTCAAACATAACATAGTGGTGGTGCTCTAATTTCATAATTTGAATTTAAAGGAGTGTGAATCATGCTTAGCTTAGACCACTAGCTTGCATAGCATAGTAGAGTGTTATAGTGGAGTGTTCTAATGGAATAGTATAAATTTAAGCTCTCATAAAAAAAGATGATATACATCTAAAAGGAACAATAGGAGTAGGAGCAAGTTAATAAGTGGAAAATTTTAATATCTTTGTCATATATTTTTTTCAAATTTTTTAACGAAATATTTTTTTCAAAATAACAATTCATATGTTAATCTTAATTTTTCAATGAAATATTTTTTTCAAAACGACAACGACAAATCACATGTTAACTTTAATATCATGCATTGAAAGTGTACTTTCCATTTAAAGTGATGTTACATTGTGGCATACAAACAATTAATAACAATAAACATTCATTCAACCTTTATATTAGGTTAACTTTACTTTTAAATAAAATACTACAAAGAAGTGTGAATTGTATCTAAACACTTGACTTAACCATAACATAGTGGAGTGCTTAGTTTCATAGTTTAAATTGGAAGGAGTGTGAATTGTGCCTAGCTTAGATTATTGGCTTGCATAACATAGTGGAGTGTTATGGTTTCATAGTTTGAATTTAAATTTATATATTGTATTTGCAAATGTGAATGTGGACTTAATCAAAACTTAGTAAAATAATATAAATTTAAGTTGTGATTAAAAGATAATGTAAATTCGAAGGGAATAAGATAATAAGTGGAAAATTTTTATTATTGTTTACTTATTATTTTTTTCCAAATTTGGTTGCCTAAAGTTATATTGTTTATTAAATTAATGAGAACTTGTTACCTTGAAATTTTGTTATTAAGAATTCTAACCCATTTTAAAAAATTCAAATTATTGTAATTAAAAAAAAGAAAACCAAGATAAAAATTTGTTTAATTAAGAAAAAATAAACTCACCCAAAATTCTATTTTTCCACTCATTAACTCAGTTTTATCCAAAATACTTTGAAAATATTAATTATATATCAGAATTGCACTCTTTCTTAAATATATAAATCATTTTTTTAATAAATCAATATAATACATATTACAAATACAAAAAGCAATATAATAAATATGACAAATACAAAAAGTTCTATTTTTCCACTCATTAACTCAGTTTTATCCAAAATACTTTGAAAATATTAATTATATATCAGAATTACACTCTTTCTTAAATATATAAATCATTTTTTTAATAAATCAATATAATACATATGACAAATACAAAAAGCAATATAATAAATATGACAAATACAAAAAGTTCTAGAGTTTACTCTTGACATTTCAAAAAGATCAAAGTCAAATGAATCATATTTCCATGAATTAGATTAATAATAAGTGTGGAATTTTTCATCATTGTGGTTAAATAAGGTTTATAAAGTTTTCAAAGAGAATTAAGACATTTCTTATTTTCAAAAAAAAGGGTCATAAGGGCATTCACATAAACCTTTTTTTTTTTTAATTATATTATAAATATTAGGTTAATGATTTTTATTAATTTTCATTATTCTTATTCAATGTAAAATATATCAATAAATATTAATAAAGTTATGGAGAGGGAAAATAAGGTTTTTCTAATTTTAAGACATTTCATAGAATCTAAAAAAAATGTACTAGATAAAAATAATAGAAAGTTGTCTCTTGAGTCCCTTCCTCTTGTGAAAAAAATATTTAAGTGAAACTTGTTTATCTATACAAATCAAGTTAAAAGAACATTGGGTTGATATCACACATAATCATATAAAAAACTCATCTTTAGTGGAGCTTAAAATGAAAGAAAACACTAGATTTGTATATAGAAATGACAAAGTAATTGCAATGATTGATTACTACATTAAGAGGAACATTAGGGAGGTGATTGAATTGAGAAATATAGAAATAATTTGAACACAGAAGATGTCTTAAAAATCACCAATACATGAAAACCAATTATCCATACATTTTGAAAATAATTGTCCCTCCTCAAGTTTATACTTTGTCGACTTGTATTTAAATATTAACCTTGAAAGACCAACTCTAATCTAAAACTTTTAGGTGGATTAATATTTATAGTCTCAATTTTAGGCGGATTAATATTAATCTATGCATATAACTCTTGGTGATGAAATTTTATTTAGAATTTTGAAACATCAATGGCGTGGTGCAAACCCAAGTTCTCCTACATATCATAGTACACAATAAAAAAATACCAAGCCTAATGATCTTATGAACTAGAAAATTCTCAACCTTTTGTTCTCTCTATTGGAATTAGACTTTAAAGTGGCACCAACATGAGGGAAATAACAACCTTTTTGTTTTTCTTCTAATTCTATAGCATTTTCTATCAACTCTTGTTTTGTATCTCCTCTTACTATTAGAAAAGGTCTTATGGGAGATGGACATCCATTGCCATGTAATACTACCACATTTTATGGTTTTAGAAGATCCAAGAATGTGTGAACTTGAAGTTAACCTATGTCATGTGTTAAGAATGGGGGTGAATCAGTATAAGACAATTTTGTGTATCCAAACATTCATCAGCCATAAGTGAACAATGACATATGATATCTATCAACTATAAAACATGGAACATAATATTTACGTGGAAATTCTTTCAAGAGAAAACCACAGGGTGGGTCCAAGCTAATGATGGTCTCTCATGACGTGTTATTGGCAAAACAAACCTGGAAAACAAAATTGTTAACTTGGAGGGATTATTCAAGGTACTTTTACAATGAATTTGAATATGGTGTAGGACGATGAATCCTAGGAACTTGAATTAGCTTTCCGAATATACAACTTTTATTCATATAAATTGTGAATAACTATATCAAATTTGATTTTTTCTAACATTGGTATCTTATGTTTCCAACAAAATATAAGGTATATTTTTTTTCATGCAGGTGTTGAGTACCTTAACGATGAAATTTCATTCCAAAAAATTGTAAACTAGTAGAGAACTCATTTTTCTTGTGCCATGTATTTTTTGGAAATTTATAATATTAATTTATATTTTTTTTAAATTATCAAATTCAACATATCCTTGAAATTACAATATCTGTTGTTCGTATAGGATAAGAAGGTTTTAACATGATCAAATAAATTTTTTATTTTTTTTTCAGATCATAGATATCGGTCTTCTCTAGTGCAACATATAACTCATATGAGAAATGGTTAAGCTGACAAAAATTTATAGCATAAATAAGAGAAGTATGTACTCTAGGATTTTGATATATGTCAAGACAAAAATAGATTAAAAATAGTTAACATTTTTTTTAATATATATTTAGAATCTGCATAGCCAACTCTATATGTGTCTGTAGTTTCGTCAATAACTGAATTGTGTAGCCTATAGAAAAATAACGTCAAAAATAGAGATATGGAGAGCGATTCATAAAAATGGAGGTCTTTATGTATTTGCAGACCAAATGTCACACACCTCAAATTCGATTCACAATTTTTTTATATATATACAAATCATGATAATCTAATGATTTATTTTCATCATAATTGTCACATATGTGTAACAATTTCTTTTATTTTCTACCACTATGTTTTTATGGTTTTCATTTGACATGTGTCAAATTGTCTTGTGATAGTCTCCCTATTATTTTATTGTTTTACTATGAACGAGAAACCATAAAGTATAAATATTAAAGATTGTTCCTTCCAACTTCTTATAACTTATGCCATAAGATAATTTGAAATAAAGACTTAACATTCAATTATGTTTTTCAATGTAACTAAAGTATTCTTGTCATCCCGATGTATATTACGTGACATACAAAAAGGATGCATCTTACTTAAGGGGATTTATTATGGACTTTTACGAGGGAATTAATTCATGTTATGGTACATTTTCTTAATTTAAAATCTCACCCTCTTTTATTCGTTACACAAAGTGTAATACGGAGCATTTACCATGCATCGTTCTTGCATGTGCCACATGTATGGTTTACCATCTCAAGGAGATTTCAACGACATATATCATAGGGAAGAATACGTTTCATTTTTTTATCCTCATAGTTGTTAGGGTTTCTTATCGGATCCTTAAATCATTTCGACCTCTCCCGAACTTGTCTCATTTTGCATTTTTCAATTTCGTGTTTCAGCCCCGCGTTCATCCTGAGAGGTATTTAGAGAGATTTGATAGTTTAACTGAACCCTCCCGTGTTTTTTGAGAGTTCATGAGTTACAGTGGTGATTGTCTCATTGCCCAGAACCCATTTTCCTTCACAGTAAGATCAATTGCAAGATTTGAGGTATTCACGGCTTCTCTAGCTTGCGGATGGTTGGTTTTCATCAACTTCAAAGGTGGCATCCCTAAATGGTAAGAGTTTTATTAAATCTATTTTACTCGTTCTAGCTTCCTATGTAACTAGGAAACTTAATCTTTTATCTTATTATCCTTGTAATGTTTTCTAAGAAAATTTAAGATGTTAATTTACAGTCATTCTTTAATACGTTATTTCGTTGGTTATAATTAATACATCTCTGTATGGTTTACCTTGGAATACTTCTTTTTATCATGATTTATATATACAGTGTTAATGTAGTGACTATAATATGCATTTCGAGTCCTGGTGTGTCTTTATTCTGGTTAGCCTATGATCTGAAGAGTTTTTACTTTGACTTTTGAGGCTTATCGATCGAACCCATAAATTTTATAAACTCTTTGATCTGAGTTTACCTTAAAGGAATTTAATATTACAGAGGATTTACATATTTCATTTTACTTCTTTGGTTTCCATTTTATGGTTAAAACATTCCACATCGTTTACTTTACTCATCCTCAACATAGTTAGGATTATTCTTGGAAAATGTTGATTATGTGCGGTATTTCACACATAGTATAGTAATATTCATTGGATTTAATTTATGTATGTGCACAATGAATTGATTTATTTTTTTAAATCTTATACTTGGGTATTTTAACTAATGATGGTCCCTATTCACTCTTGTGAGGGGTACCCATCAGTGTTCCAACTACCCTCAACATTCACATGATGTTCATTGGCGATGGAAGGATGTATGAGAAGCGCCCTGAAATTCCATGATAAGGTTTTTTCGCTTTTGTATGTAATTGAATTCTATTTGACTATTTGAACTCATACAACATCCTAACTTATTTCACGACCACTATTTAGGTGTTGTGGAGGTTTGTACCATGGATTATGAAAATACCCTTGCTTGGAGAAGGTATCTGGGTTCCATCTATAATTATGTTCAAAGCATGATATCAAGATATGTGACCGCATTTTTTGTACACTCTATCGAGATAGTCGACCAAATATATTTGTATATTATTCCTTCAAAGTCTCGTGGATTCAAGACTGTTATCTGTGTTTTTACTGTTCTGTAACTTTGATGAACTATGTTTACTTAGTATCGATTCCTCATATGGATACATATAGTCTTCATTTTTTTACGGTTTTGTAACTTTGTTGAACTAAGTTTCCTTAATACAAATTTCTTATTTGAATACATTTCTCGATTTAATCACTAGATTTACTCATGATTTTTATTTGGTTTGTTACTGGCAATACGACTCTATTCGTAGATCTAGCAACAAAATGCCTATAATTTTTCTTTCAACAATATTTTTGTATGAACTTATTGTATGCATTTATTTTCTCGTAAAAAGAACATAGATATAATATTGTTATGACTTATTTATTCTTTAAAATATTTCATAATCAATAATATTGATCACAGTAACACACAGTAATACACAGTAAACATTAAGATCGGTATATTCATAATTAAAGAAGTAAAACATGGAACTTGGGGAAACCACACGTTGAAGACTATGTTCCTCCCAACCATAGACTAGAGTCTTTGTTAACCTCTATCACCCCCGATATGAGTTTGAAATCCAAGGGGCTACCTACGTGGTCTCTTGCAGAATTTTGAGTACCATCTTGTTGTGTGTAATAATAGAATTTCTCTATGTCAAGTCAAAATCAGTGTGTAGCCTTTCAAAGCTATCAAATCGCATCCTAGAAATAGTGTCCCATTCCTTTGTCAAGAATTCTTTTTATTTTTCCTAGGACTTGTGACACTTGTCTTGAGCCTCCTTCTCACTGACCACCTGTCAGATTTAGTTTTACAAATGTTCACGGATTCTCCTATAAATCTAGAATGTATCTTTTTGTAGTAGAGTTAACTCCACAGCTCGTCTCAGTTTTTTGCCACTTGTCCAACCTCTTTGGATTTCTAACTCCCTCTTTAACAACTACTTCAATATGTTTCCCTTTTTCGATATGTGCTTTATTTTCATAAAATAATAAAGTTTTACATTTCATATTTGGTCAATCAACCAAAGTGTCTTTTGGGAAAAATAATTAAAATTCTAAAAATAAAAATAATAATAATTCTCAAAGTTTCAATTCATGGGGTATCACATACACCCCCCCTTAGAACTTAACATCATCCTCAGTGTTAACTGGTTTCCATCAGTACCATTCTCGAACAGAAATGGATATGCTTCCCGCATATTTCTTGCAATTCCCAAGTAGTCTCTTTTGGACTAAGGTGGTTCCATTGCACCTTTACCTGTCCTACAGCTCGATCACGGAGTGTAAATTCCCTCTTGTTGAGAATTCAATCTGTCTCTACTGGGAACTCGCCCACAGGTTCCACCTATATCATTTTCCAATCAACAATGTGAGTAGGGTCATGTATATACATTTTCAGTAATGAAACATGAAACACATAATGTACTTTTACCATAGATGGAAGTGCAAGTTGATAAGTTGTAGGTCCTATTCGAGAAATTATCTCGAATGGACTAAAATATCTAGGTGCTAGCTTAGTATACATGCCCAACCGTAATGAACTCTTTTTAGGTTTAACTCTAATATACAAATGATCTCCAACATTGAACTCTATTGGATTTCTTTTTGCATCAGCATAACTTTTTTTCCTGTCCTGAGCTACTTTCAGGTTTTGTTGTACCTGTTTCATTGTTAGCTCCATGTAATTTAACATATTTGGTCCTATCATCAATCTGTTAACAGGATTACTCCATGAAACATGTGTATTACATTTTCTACTGTATAAAATTTCAAAAGGACTAAGATTTGTTGAAGCTTGATAATGATTATTATAAGAAAATTCAACTAAGTATATATATTTTTCCCATTTACCATATCTGTCCATAACATACATTCTAAGCATGTCTTCAAGAATCTGATTAGTTCTTTCAATTTTCCCATTTGTTTGTGAATGATAAGTAGTACTGGAGTTCAACTGGGTATCTAACCCTTTAAATAAACCTTTCCAAAAATTTCATGTAAACTTAACATCCCTATCAGATATTATAAATTTAGGGATTTTGTGTAACCTAAATATTTCCTTCACAAATATTTGTGCTATATTAATAGCTTTATAGGTTGATTTCACAAGTATGAAGTGTGTTGTCTTACTTAATTTGTCAACCACAACCATAATTGAGTCATTTTGTTTACTACTTCTAGGAAATCTAGTAATAACATCCATACTTATCACTTCCCATTTCCATTCTGGAATGGGTAAAGGATATAGTTGTTAGTAACATTTCTCGTCTGAGGCACAAGAGCGATCAGGTCTACAAGTGGCGTGATGAGTGCCAAGCACGGCTCGCAGAAGAAATCCATTTCGGGTTTAAATCAAGCGAGCGAGCGGTCTAATTTTAGGCGCTCAAGATTCACCCAAAGGAACAGATCAACAGTTAACAGAAAATTGTGGTTAGCGAAGATGCACTGAGGTTAGCACAATGGATAGCACCCATATTGTGTGTAGGGAAAGATAGCAGTCGTCCATCCAAAAGACGTGTGGCTTGATATCTAGTCGCGTCGGCGTTTCAGCATTCGGGAGTTCGAGGGGTGAAGGTTCCATGTCATCTTATATCGTGAA